>JASANB010007932.1:0-67150 GCA_030248155.1 Sabatieria punctata
AGAGCATGTTGAAGAAGTACAGAAGCTAGAAGAGTGGGAATCGTGGAAAGCTGAAGGAAAATCGGCAGCTTCACCTTCTTCCACTCCAAATCTGCCGATTCTCAGGATAGTACTTCGGCGAAGATGGATGATGTGCGAATCGTGAGTGGCGGCTAGATGATCGAAGTGGTTCTAATACGATCTGGAGGGCACCGAATGGCAGGGGTGGCCTGGAGGCTGAAGACGATTTAGATTCAGTAGAAGGTGCCAGTACTTGAATGATTTGAATTTGGCACACTTCTTACCGATGACAAGTCTTCCCGGTTAGGGTCCCAGCACGAAAAATCACAACATTCGGTCCTGTCATGCGAGGGGCTCATTGAATGTGGAGGGGGTGTTACCCTTACTTAGGGTAATTTCCATTGTTGTACTGTTCCCCAGGAATTATTGATTCTTGCGTGGGGGTAGATGTAGGGTTCGCCCTGCTGTCTCGTTGGCACAATTATTGTGTATGGAGGGGGTGTTGCCCTTACTTGGGGTACTTTCCATTGTTGTAGTGTTCCCCCAGGAATGACTGATTGTTGTGTAGGGCTAGGTGTAGGGTTCACCCTGCTGTTTTGTTGGCACAATGATTGATTAAGGAGGGGGTGTTACCCTTACTAGGGTACTTTCCATTGTTGTAGTGTTCCCCATGGAATGATTGATTGTTGTGTAGGGCTAGATGTAGGGTTGGCCCTGCTGTGGCGTTGGTAGAATGATTGAGTATGGAGGGGTGTTAACTTTACTTGGGTTAGTTTCCACTCTTGAGCTCTCATTTAGCTCAGTTCAAGTATGATGGTGCTGAGTGGATTGCAAGTGTAGTGTGCAAATTTTGCAAGTTTTTGCAAGTGTAATGTGCAAATTTTGTAACTTTTTAAACCTGCTTTGTAACATAGACGTTATTGTAGTTAAATTGGAGATTTTGATTAGCTGAGTGGGAATATGATAGTGGCACTGGTAATCCATATGCAGTGTCATTCTAGGAGGCAATGTTTTGGCACCACCACTGAACACGCAGATGGAGAGTACGATTTCATCATGTATCAGCCACTTTACGCCCTTTATGGTACTGGCACGATATAAGGTGCCGGTACCTATAGTAAGCCCCGACGTTTGAGGACTGTCGTAGTACTATAATATATGGTGGCGGGATTCGTCCACTGTGACGGTACGGTACCACTTCATTCAAATTTCGTACCATATACGGTAGTCGTACCATAGGATGCATGTAGGATATATGGTACCGGTACCCGTGGTCATGGGTCATGTCGTGCTAGTACCATAAACAGCATAAGCTGCCTCATGGTGTAAGGCCTCTGTGGTGAACGTGGAGGCCGTTGGGCTCTGTAGGCGGCCAGTGCTGATCGGAGCTTCAAGAAGCTAATAAAAGTCTCGGAAATCTCGGCAAAGTTCCACTTTGCCTCGCAAAGTGGCAGGGTGCTTAGTTTTTGGATTACGTACAGTCGAGCATAAAAGGATCGGAAACCTATTTAGGCCTAATGGTGCTTACAGTATGGCCAAGAAATAATCCTATAGTATGAGGGATTCTTCAAAAGCTTACCTTAAATAATCTAACAAAACATTTAAGAGTAAAAAAATTTACGATTGCACTGTCTAATTTTTGAGTAAGAGTAAAGAAGGTGGCCTAAAAACTAAATCCGGCGTTCGGGTCCACCTTTCTGATTCTGTGGTAACAATTTAAAATTGGTGTTGAAATATAGCCGTTTTGTGAATTAACTTGAACGCCGGATTTAGTTTTTAGGCCACCTTCTTTACTCTTACTAAAAATTAGACAGTGCAATCGTAAATTTTTTTACTCTTAAATGTTTTGTTAGATTATTTAAGGTAAGCTTTTGAAGAATCCCTCATACTATAGGATTATTTCTTGGCCATACTGTAAGCACCATTAGGCCTAAATAGGTTTCCGATCCTTTTATGCTCGACTGTACGTAATCCAAAAACTAAGCACCCTGCCACTTTGCGAGGCAAAGTGGAACTTTGCCGAGATTAATTTATCTGGATCCGAGTTAAAGACGACTTGAAGGCCATGCTTACTCTTAACTCAGATTTAAGGATTCGGCTCAGGCTTAGGACAAGAGTGAGCCTAAGAGTTGGGTTGCTTAGACTTTGGATTACACTCGGGGTTAAACAACAGGTGCAGGTTAAAGAGGGCCTTCGCTGTACGATTTAAGTAGGTTCCTAAACTGCAGGAACGCCCCCAAGACTAAATTTCCTCAGATCAGGAGAAATTTTTGTGGTAGAAAATCTTACGTACTTTGCAACATGCTTTCAAAGCCCAGCTTTCTTCAGTACAAACTTCACCTGGGCCAAAGGCGAACCTTGACGCCAATCAATTGAGGCTAGATGGAAGACGACTACCTACGTGACTCCATTAGGTATTTACAGACTAGCTTAACAGTACGTACAGCTAAGAACTCTGATAATTAAATAATAATAATAAAATAATTAATAATGGTGGTTGAAAAACTGACCGGCATCGTGTTTTCGGGTGGTAGATGCAGTTCTGGGTCGGTCGCAGAAGAGACAGGTGAGGGCGGCCGTCCTCACCCGGCTTTCCTCCGATTCCTGACTTTCTGACGTCATCGTTAACCCAATATTCTGTCTAACTGTAATGTTTTTTGCCCCGAATTTTTCGCAAATAGGGCGGACCAGAGAAATTGGCACTTTTCCAAGTTGTTCAACAATCCTAATTCACGCGACACTACAAGCACGTACGTCACGCACATTCATTCAGTAATCGCTAAACGGGAAGAAAAGAAGCAGTACAGAAACTGCTCAGCCACTCTTCTGCCAGCAGAAGGCTGTATTATTTCGGTTCCAATTCATCCATAGTCTCAGGATTCGTGCGGCACCTGGAAAGTCATTGTGTCATGGAAAGTAAGCGAAGCGAATTAAAAAAAGTCAGGGAAACAGGGAAAAAGTCTGGGAGTTTGGGTGTCTGGTCAGGGAAAAATTTGATAACAGTAGAAACATATCGCCGGCAATTGGTCCTGTGAGCACTTTACACACCACCTTTTTGAAAAATCGGACTTATTACTCTCTACTACTATGTAAACTGGAAATTTAATATGATGATTAAATGCGTTTTCAAAGCCAATTTTTCAAAATCTTCTCGTTTTTTGGAGTTTCCTTACCTGGTTGGTCATGGAATTTTGACTTTAACTCATGGAAAAGTCAGGGAAAGGTCAGGGAATTTTGCTATGCAAAAGCCACATGAGCCCTGAGTCTTTATCAAGAGATTGATTACGTTAGACAGACAATAATTAGAAGTTTATCGGATCCGATTTGTGGGGGCCTTACGGCCTACGATCAGACTGGTGGTCCATTTCGCTACCCCCCGTTATTCGTCATCACGTACGCTGCCTTTCTTTCACTGCCAGCCACTCCTAGCCATGCTGCTGGGTGCCGGTCACCAGGTGGGCGGCCGGCGTGTTGATGCCATGATGCTGACAGCTCCCGATGGCCGCCGGTGCCCCATATGCCAGAGGGCTCGCGCACAGTGGCTATGCGGCCTAAACCACTACACCAACTGTGCCGGCTAGAAGTTTATTCCAGCATATGTAGCAGGGGGTCCGGTGGTCTGCTCTACACAGAACTTAGGCCAGAGCCCCCGCGACGATTTTGCCAGAAAGTAATTTTTTCATGAAATTTTTACAACTTTTTAGAATTTCAGACACTAAATTGCTAAAATCGCCTGTAAAACATCAATTTTTTGCTGCATTTGAGCCTTGACGATTTTTAACCCGAAATTGCCCTTTTTGCGATCCACGACTAGCTCATAGGTACACTTAGTTAGCAGCGGGGGACACTACTCCTCTGTACTGGCAAAGGTTGTTTCTACAGTAGTATAAATGTTTGTTGCATAGATACTCTTTACCATAGGACAAAGGACGGACGACGCATATCTGGCAGCAGTTATAACGATTTTTTGGAAAAAATGAGGCGGTGTTTTTCGGAAATTTTTCAGTTTTTCGAGAATATCTCGCTAACTTGGTAAGGTCCGGAAGCCTGGGGGTAGAGCGCTAGAAAGGCCACCCCTAGAGCTATCGAACCATGTGCAGACCAATTCTGTATCTAGAGAAATGAGAGAATGGTGATCGTTTGAGTTGAGACTGTCAGGCACAAAAAAATTGGTCAAAAAGTGGCTGGTGACCCAACTTTGAGGGGGTACAGCTCAGGTTCTAGGGGGTCCCCGATGTTCGAACATGCACCGTTGGTGTTCGTTTGACATCTATTTTGACGTATTTCGACACCAGCCGGATCGGGGAAAAAGTTGCTTGAACACCTTCCCTTACAGCTAAGTTGACTTTCTCGCAAAATGCATGTTAAATTGGTTTCAATCGGATTTGAAATCAGCGTAACTTGTTACCTATATAGCACCACTCTTTTTCTTAACGCAGTTTGACGCGGTCCCCACAAATTGGATTCTTTCTTAACTACTGAAAATCGGATTTTTCGTGGATTTTTTTCGTATTCCTGATTGTTGTGATAAAACGATGAATTTGGCGAAAGGGTTTCAATCGGTTCTGAGTACAGTAAACTTCAGGCTTTTGAATGATACACGAATTGGCTCTTTGCTATTTGTCGTTAACCCCACAAACGGTGTTGAAGTTTCTGTAACCCTAAATTTTTCCCATTTCAGTATTTTATTTTGTGCAACGCTTGCAATCATACTTTTTCGCATTAATTTAGCTGTGTTACGGATATTCACGGCCTTCTAGTAGATTTTAAACAATCAAGTGGGTTGCATCTTAGTAAATCGCGCCACAGAAAATCAGTCCCAGTTCAAACGTGCGACCAAATGCTAATTACTAAACTGCGCGGCTCACACAAAAACTGTTTTTAACACGAATTTCTCTAATTCTTCATGAAATCAAGTTTGGTTTTTTGCGTAATTTATCGCATCCGGTCATGCTATTGCCGTTTTAGCATAAACTTTTTCTTGTAGCGCGAGTTATTCAAATATATTGCCCATAATAAAAATGGTACCAAGTGCGCCATAGGCGCATCCTTCGCAGGCGGCTGTCATTAAATCGCATTTTTCTAATTTTTAATGAAATCGAATGCGGTTTTTTGCCTGAATTGTCCTATGCGGTCATGCTATCGGCCCTTTTAGCATATTTTCGTTGTCGTAGCGCGAATTATTAAAAATGATCGCCCATACCTATATCAAACATTAAATACAATGTAAGAAAGATAAATATGGCTGCGTCGTTGGCTCAATGGGTAGCTTGCTGCCTCTGAGTCACGGCGGCCCCTGCATCACTAGCGGTTGTAGTGGTTCATCCTCTCGGCGCGGCAAGTTTCTTGCTGCAAAGAGTTGGTTGTCGGCACAACGCTCCACCCAGGCCACCGAAAACTGGTTACAGCGAGTAGGTAAAATGGGAACCGACTGGATCTGCCATTGCACCGAAGCCGCTCCAATAGCATGCCACATTGGAGGAAGATCAATGACGTCAGGAGTTGTCCACGGAAACCGACTAGGCCGGGGGGCCTCTCTCACACCAGGGGCGGACCTAGCGGACGTTGGGAGCCGACATCACCATGACGTCAACGCGCCAGGGACTTTCTTAGTACCTGGCGTCCAACAGCATGGCTAGAGTGGCTTGGCAGTGAAAGAAGGGCAAACGTCCGAGATGACGAATCACGGGGAGCGGAATGGACCTCGAGTCTGATCGCAGGCCGTAAGGATCACATCGGATCGGAAGATAAACATGACTTTAAACAGCACTACTTAATTTTCAGTGGAACTTTTTTGGAAGAAATTTTTTGTTCCCTGTACTTTTCGTAGTGCTTTACTTGCCCCTCAAAATTTGAATCCCTAAAACTTTTTACCCCTAATTTTTTCCTTTAAAATTTGCGTTTTGAAAAAACCACACAGGGGAAAATAAAATCCTGAAAAATGCAGGGTGCAAATTTTAAGGGAGTGCACATTTTAGGGGGCAATTAAGCGACCCGAAAAACACAGGTCACAAAAAGCACCCTGAAAAATACAGGGCAGACTGTATCCGATGTACAGTACATATATGGGCATTCTGAAGGAAAATCGTCAGTTTTACTGATTTCCGCCACCGAATCGATCGGCCGATTCTCGGATGATACATCCGCTTAGCGAATCGGAGTTGGCCAGAACATGCGTGAGTGAAAGCCCAGACCGTATCGAAAAAGTACCGCAGCTACAAGAATTGAAATCGTTGCAAACTGTTGAAAATCGTCAGTTAGCTGATGTTCACAACCGAATCGGCCGATTCTCGGGATAGTATTTCGGAATTACTAATGCGAGTTTGCCAAACTAGATGTGAGTTTTAGCACAAAAGCACATTGAAGAACTATCATACCTTGAAGATTTGAAATCGTTTCAATCTGAAGGAAAATTGTCAGTTTCACTGATTTCCACAACTAATAGATCGGCCGATTCTTCAGATAGGACTTGGCTGAAGATCAGTGGTGCGCGAACTGCGAGTAGCGGCTGTATGATCAAAGTGATGAACGATCTGGGAGGCAATGAGTGGCAGGCAGGCCTGAATGGGACTTGAAGCAGGGTGCCTGCCAGCGCTTAAGCGATTTGAATTTGGCGCTCGCCCGGAGCGTTGAGGCGCGGCTTCGGTTACGGTGTGGTGCGGCTCGCACGCTCGCACTGCTCCCAGCGCTCGTGCAGATTAGGGTTTGCCTTTCGGTCATTGTTAAAGGGGCAAGGCAAGGCCCCCTGTATTGTTAAAATCGAAACTTTTGGAAACTCGGCGGTTGCGGGTTTCCAAAGTACGGAACAATGTATATTTCCGGTTCAGTTGTTGGAAATACTGTACACTACTATAACACTGCTAAGATCCTCAGAATGCTGTTCACTGCTTCTAGTAGCTCTACGCATTATTTAAACTACGAATAAACGTTTACTTTAGTGATTCCGATACTTCGTTTTAGTAATGTTCTGTGCAAATTTTTTCTTGGAACGGCGCAAGTATTATAGTTATTTTGGCGGTTCGCAAACGCAGCCTAACTCCACCGAGCCTTGTTGTTAATTCCTCGTTCTGTGTTGCTTTCCTTTGGGGGTTGTTATTTTTTTTAAAATGGCTGGAAAAATGAAATAACCATATTAAGAGCCGGTTTTTCTAAGGGTCGACTCTTCCCGGACAAATCTCAACTTTATGTCTCCGATTTGGCTAAAATTTTGTATTTTGGTATAATTTAACCTAAAAAGATGTTTTATCACCTTCCCGGTCGTTTTTGTGAGACTCAATTTTTCGACCGAACCTCAGATCTCGGCTTATAACTCTGGAACCAGTGAACGTATAAACTTGCGGATTGCATATTTATAATCACATGAGCGTTCTCTTTCAAACGATGCCCTACATGACCAAATTCGAGACAAAATTTTTTTTCGAACCCCTTCTGGGCCAAATTTGACCCCCTCAAAGGTATTGACCCCCATTTTTTTATTTCATAAAAATGTAGCGCTATCTATTCACTTTTGATAGCACAAAAAAAATCGAGAAAAAAATATACATCTAATTGAGTTTTTGGGCCTTGAAAGTTGTCAGGTCGAAAATTTGCCCAATAAAAGATTGCCTTGTAAAGAGCATATCTTTGTCAATTTTGAACCGAGTTCAGTGATTTTTTGCACACATATTGCACTGTGTCCCTGGCACATACTGCACAAATCTGACCTTGCTGGCTCTTGCTTGGCGCCAGTTCTACGCTTCTTGGTCACATTTCAAGATACATTAGTTTACAAAGCAAATAGAATTTCCTGATAATCTGCAGTATCTTCCTGATAATTCGACAGTTGCGACTTTGTTACTGTGTTTTTTGCCGTCTTTTCACTAGGTACCTACTACGTACCTACAACTAGACATCTATCTGGCCTGTGTCAAGGTTCGGTAACGACAGAGACAGCATATTTGTGGTGTAAAAGCATACATTGTACATGTAACAGGGGGTCTGGGGGTCTGCCCCCACCCGACTTTAGGCCAGCCCCCCAGATGGCCCCCTCCGAGACGATTTTTCCGACCCCCCGCCCTCCGATTTTTCTGGCAAGTAATTTTTTGAGCAAATTTTTGCTATTTTTTGCAATTTCAGACACAAAAATTGCCAAAATCGCCTGTAAAACAGCACTTTTTAGCTGTATTTCAGCCCAAATTAGCGATTTTTAACCCAAAAATTGCGATTTTTTTCGATTTTTGAGCGTTTTTTAGTGCCCAACCCCCTCCCAAAATTTTGGCTCAGACCCCCCCGGCCGGCGCAAGACCCCCCAGCCCCCTCCCCCTTCGGCGGATGACCTGTTACATGTATGATCAAAACTGTATGTATTGATTGACACTCCTGGTCACTGGCCTGGGTACGAACAATAAACTTATAGTTGAATATGTAACTGCTGTACTGAGATCGATTGAAAGTGTTTTTGGCCACAAAAGTACAAGAGTAAGGCCGGTTTGCCTAAGTGATTTACCTCGCATGTAACCCTATTGGGTTATCACTGGCTTGCTCTGGTGTACATGTGCGTTGTATAAAGTTGTTATTGTTGTTGTTCTTCAATGCTAGCACCAGCCGAACCAAGCTAATAGACAAGCTACAGGTGCACCAATAATTGACAAACATGGACTAGTAGTCTTGCTTACTGAACATTTTTGGTCTTCAAACAGAGGATAACTGTTGCAGATTTCATAAGTAATAACTGGTTTAGATAACTCCACTGTCAATGGCATAGTATGTGCATATTGTACCTAAAGCCAGGTAATAAATACACAACCAAGTCTTAACTTAGGTTACTCACTTCAAGAGCACTGTGATAGTAAGCATCAGTGGATGATGCTGTGCACTCAACTGCTGCACCTAAAATTTCATTCTAATAGACAAACACAGAAAATACTACAACTGTTACTTCCATCGCAGTCTGGAAAGTTAGCCATGAAATCATTGGCCTTCACGACACGCCAAGCATGAGGAACATGGAGAAAGAACTGTTTTGCGAATTCAAAGTTACCAACCCTTGGCTGCCCATAGGTGTAGAGCGAAATTCTTTGTTGCAATACAGGTATAGTAAATGCTAAGTCAGATTATGCAATAAGTGCTAGAGCACCTCCAAATGAGTGACCAGTGAAAGTTATACTATATAGTGGGAATTCAATTGATGTGTGGTATAACTGCTTTTTCAGAGGTGGCCATACAGTGTTCAGAGCATCAACAAACAGTTTGTTAACCTTTCCACCAATTCCACGGAATTCCATGCTATGTTGAAAGCGACTGGTTCAGTTTCCAGCATGAAATGCTGCTATAATGCTGCCTTGAACATGATCACTAGCAACAAAGTCAGTGCATGGCTTTCCAGACAACTTGCATGCTTGCTGCATCACTTTAGCTAATTGAATCTGACTATTACTTGTTTCTAAACACTCTCATGGGTTCATGCTGTATGCAGCAGCAACAAACTTTAGCGTGGCTATTGCTCCTCTTTCTAAATACGAACTCATGTAGGTTAATTTTCTTAAGTACAACTTAGCAACAAACTGCAACTGTTCTTACCATTGTATTTATAACTTAAGCTTGTCCCAGGACAGTCATATACTATGCTGTCAGCGAAACAGCGAAACCACAAATATGCTGTCTCTGTCGTTACCGAACCTTGACACAGGCCAGATAGATGTCTAGTTGTAGGTACGTAGTAGGTACCTAGTGAAAAGACGGCAAAAAACACAGTAACAAAGTCGCAACTGTCGAATTATCAGGAAGATACTGCAGATTATCAGGAAATTCTATTTGCTTTGTAAACTAATGTATCTTGAAATGTGACCAAGAAGCGTAGAACTGGCGCCAAGCAAGAGCCAGCAAGGTCAGATTTGTGCAGTATGTGCCAGGGACACAGTGCAATATGTGTGCAAAAAATCACTGAACTCGGTTCAAAATTGACAAAGATATGCTCTTTACAAGGCAATCTTTTATTGGGCAAATTTTCGACCTGACAACTTTCAAGGCCCAAAAACTCAATTAGATGTATATTTTTTTTCTCGATTTTTTTTGTGCTATCAAAAGTGAATAGATAGCGCTACATTTTTATGAAATAAAAAAATGGGGGTCAATACCTTTGAGGGGGTCAAATTTGGCCCAGAAGGGGTTCAAAAAAAATTTTTGTCTCGAATTTGGTCATGTAGGGCATCGTTTGAAAGAGAACGCTCATGTGATTATAAATATGCAATCCGCAAGTTTATACGTTCACTGGTTCCAGAGTTATAAGCCGAGATCTGAGGTTCGGTCGAAAAATTGAGTCTCACAAAAACGACCGGGAAGGTGATAAAACATCTTTTTAGGTTAAATTATACCAAAATACAAAATTTTAGCCAAATCGGAGACATAAAGTTGAGATTTGTCCGGAGGTTAAGGAGCAAAAGTCGATTCCTAGAAAAACCGGCTCTTAAATGTATTAAAGCGATTCCGAATTGCCCCCTTCCGGTTTTGAAGAGTCAGATTAGCCTCACATTCATATGTACAGTTTGTACATTCGTACTTTGCTAATAAGCTACTGAAGTTTATTGTTTGCAGCATCTCAACCAAAATTAATTAACAGCTTTGTCGTTGTCTATCAACCTGATTGCTGGATAGTTGCAGAAAACGTCGACAATCGATATCGATTTCTATAGTGATCGTCTCGTAGACAATACGTAGTAAGTGTCACGGTTAAAATCAGCGTGACAGAAAACCTATTGTATTCAATGACAACTCGCCAACACACCACTTTGCGTGTCAAAAATGGTGGTTGCCTGACTTTAGCTGAAATTAACAAAAATTAAGTTTAAGTTTAAGTTTTATTGAATAAGTCCGAACAGAACAATTGCTTGTTACAGTATAGATAAAAAAAAATGTCCCATCGCTTTTTCGGCCTTCACTCAAACGTTTCGTTCTCAGTCATTTCTTTACCGGTTTGGCTCAAATTTTCAGCAAAAATTAACAACATGGTTGGCTAAATATTCTGCAAGTTTAGTGCCAAAATTCCGACTCATACTGGTATTATGACCCGAAAACTAGAAATGAGGGTGGTCCACGCAAATTTATATTTTTTCGGTAATACAAGGAGTACAGTCCTGAAACTTGCAGGAATGATTGGTGTTGCTATTGGGCATAACATACTAAGCGGGCAGCCCTGTAGCTCAAAGGGCACTAAAATGGGGGAATTTCAAAAACATGAGTGAAAATCCCATAGTTAAGAAATCTGCACCTTCTAGAATCAAAGCACTGAATCTGTTGTTAATCAACACAGATTGCAGCAGGAAGTTCGACAAATGAATGAACCTGATATTTAAGCTCTGTTCCACACCATAGTAACCATCCCTGCAGCGTTTTTTTGAAAATTGAAAATCTTTAGAATCGTCATTTTGCCGGTTTTACGAAGAAAAGTCATATTTTGCATGTTTTTGAAATTCCCCCATTTTAGTGCCCTTTGAGCTACAGGGCTGCCCGCTTAGTATGTTATGCCCAATAGCAACACCAATCATTCCTGCAAGTTTCAGGCCTGTACTCCTTGTATTACCGAAAAAAATTAAATTTGCGTGGACCACCCTCATTCCTAGTTTTCGGGTCATAAAACCAGTATGAGTCGCAATTTTGGCACCACACTTGCAGAATATTTTGCCAACCATGTTGTTAATTTTTGCTGAAAATTTGAGCCAAATCGGTAAAGAAATGACTGAGAACGAAACGTTTGAGTGAAGGCCGAAAAAGCGATGGGACATTTTTTTTTATCTATACTGTATAATCGTGTTATTTTTCGTTTTTACCATCGACAAAACTAAAGTTTGTTGTTAGATCTTTAAAGCTAAAACTACAGTACATAAATCTTTGGCCAACTCCACAGCTTTGTCGTTGTTTTCTTTGTTTTTGACGTGATTGTTAGTATGTTTGCATTACTTGCATGAACAATCGATAATCGATTTCGATTTTTATCGTAGCCAATTGTAAGTGTGACAGTTGAAATCAGCATGACAGAAAACCCTAGTGGGATGTCTCTCGCAATGACAACCCGCCGACCCACCACTTTTCATTTCAGATGCCGCCGTACATGAAAAATGGTTTGCAAATTTCACAGCTGATTTTGGTATTCGTATTCGTAGCCAAGAGAGAACTCAGAGTGACAGGCGCGCGGATCGCTATTACTGACTAGACAATACGACCAATAAAACAGAACAGCGAACGATGTACTGTGAATACGCCTTGGAAATTGTTTTGAAGCTAAAGTATGCAACTCGTTTGCTAGCGATGTTTGTTTTCCTTGATTCGTAAGCGGTAAGCCTGGCGTGTCTAAAAGCGTCCGGTCCCGTGTAAGGAACAACGCAACGTACAGAATACACTACACAGAATAAATAACTCTCTAGATTCGCAAATAAGAAATGTGGTTCGCCGCTGCAGCACCAGTTTCTGTGCTCTCAGATTGCTGGTGAGATTATAATTAATATAATAATATTATGTCAGTACTTTCCCAGCCCAGCAGTACTTTTTTTACGTTCGCGTTACCTTCCAAACAAGAAGCTAAGTTAGACTACTAACCAGTTCAAGGCTTTAATGTAAATGACTCCCGGTCCATTACTCCACCCCACCCACGAAATAGCCAGTTTTAACCTAAAAAGCTAAGATTGAACCTAGGCCTAAGCTAAAACCAAGGCTTTAATAAAGTCAGGGTGGTTGGCGGGTGGGGGGTAACGGGCTTCTTCCAATGTAAATTGGGGTACTGAACGCACGTGTAAAGTTTTCTCGCATTAGCGCTGGTACCGTAAATTTGCGCTTTGCGCCGATTCGATATTACCCTTTCGCCTCCATATACCGTCGCTTTTACTGTAACCGCGTTTCGTCATGCTTGCTAACTTTATTTTGTTTTGTGTTGGGCGATAAAAGAACTTCGTTCGTTCGTACATTTTACTACATCTACAGGATTTGTTAATCCGAGACGAAAAACACGTATCTGAGGTAAAGCTGAATATAGCATGCAGTAATTAGATGTTGATGTGTAAATTAATCAAGAGATCATCAGCAGTCATTTGATACCACATTCGGTCGTCTGTTCAAAATTTGCAGTTCGAGTGATCTCCCCACCTAACTGCTGTTTACCTTTTTTGCGGCGACTGCTAAAGTTCGCAACTTCGCAACCAGTCGCACCCGTTCGCATCCGCCGGGCGCCAACTCTAGAACGTCGATGCGAAAAAACAGAAGGAGCAAGAAAAAATTTGGCGACTACTAAACTTCGCAACATCGCAACCAGTCACAACTTCGCAACCATTCGCTCCCGTTCGCATCCGCCGGGCGCCAACTCTCTAGAATATAGATGCGAAGATTTATTTTGATGATGAAATTGCGCAAAAATGAATCGGAATCCCTGGTTATGTTGCGATTACGAAACAGCAATGCTCTAGTAGATGGGACACTGTATGATGGGGTGGGCGGGGCGGCTGGAACGGATGAAGGACATGGACATCAAATGAAAATCTATTCAATACTACACAGAAAGCTAGGAAGGGTGACATGCAGTGTTTTAACACTAACATTTTAGTAAAAATATCAACAATCAACTGAACCGATCCGATCCGATCTGGCGGGGGGCTGTACGATGTACACTGTTCGCTTCAGTATTAAAATAAAGGACCAGCAGTTGATCCGATCCGATCTGATGTGCAGGGGCCTTACAGCCTATGATCAGACCTGCATGGTCCATTTCGTGACTCCTGATATCGTCATCTCGGACGTTTCCCTTCTTTCACTGCCAAGCCACTCTGGCCAAGCTGTTGGGCGCCAGGTACTAAGAGAGTGCCTGGCGTGGTGACATCATGGTGCTGTCAGCTCCCAACGGCCGCCCCGCCAGTGGCACTAAACCGGTATTGGCCTTATTGCTGGTCTCTCAGACGGCTCCTGACGTCGTTGATCTTCCCTCCAACGCGGCATGCTTTTTGGAGCAGCTTTCGGTGCAACGGCAGATCCAGTTGGTTCCCATTTTACCTACTCGCTGTAACCAGTTTTCGGTGGCCTGGGTGGAGCTTTATGCCAACAACCAACTCTTTGTGGCAAGAAACTTGCTCCGCCGAGTGGATGAGTGCATGACGTCGCGCACAGTGGCCATGCGGCCTAAACCACTACACCCCTGCACTACACCAACTGTGCCGCCCAATCAACTGAAACTGAATAATTTTTTGGCTGAAAATTTCGCTTTTAGGCAAAAATACAGTTTTGGTTTAACAATTAAGCGTTCTGTTTTTTGACAAAAAATAACAATGTTTGGATCGGCAACTCGTTACCAGGCTGCCACCGATCAGACATACAGTATGACCACAATTACCGCAACACGGCTAAATCTCTCGATTGTGATTGTGTAAGAAACACTTTTTCCATTCTTGATACAGTACGCTGCGATCGTAAACCATAGGCAGACACTGACAAAAATTTACTTCATTATTGCATACGTAATATGGGTAGATACCTGCATTGGTCGGCCGTGACCATGCCCCAGGCGAGTGAAGATTTGAGGCAGGGTGCATGCAGCAAAAGCCCCTGGGCCGGGCCCACCTACAAATTTGAAAATCAGCACCGGTTTCTAATATGTACTGTAGAACACTGTTCAGTTCAGTCTTAAAACCTTAAATAAAGGACCAGCAGTCGATCTGATCCCATGTTCGGGGGCCTTACGGCCTACGATCAGACTCATGGTCCATTTTGCAACCTCCGATTTCATCATCTTGGACGTTTTTCCCTTCTTTCACTGCCCAGCGACTCATAGGCATGCCGTTGGATGCCAGCCCTAAGGGAGCGCCCGGTACCGGTTTAAGTTTTGTGAAACAGGGCCTCTGGTCCTGGTACGTAATGTTTGTTTTGTTTTTGTTTTGTTTAATTTCTCGCCCTTGCCATCAGCGATTAGCTGTTGATATCAGGCCAACAGACGCACCTTTTTGTATGGCAGAGTGGGGTGTTACCTAACACAAGATGTTCGGGACATCTTGATAAGGGGGAGAGTAGGAGAGGTGGGTAGAGTAAGGCATCAGAGGTAAGGTGACTTGGAAGAAGATCTTGACTAGCTAAGACATCCATAAGCTCTTCATCGACGGCAGGAGAGGACACAGAGTGGTAGTCCAAGTTGATGAATGGAACCAGACCATCAGCAATAGGGAGACGCGAGGGGCTGAAAAGCGTTATAGCCAATAAGTTGGGAAGGTGCTGATTAGAGATGCGCACGGGCCGGGCTGGCCCGGCCCGGCCCGGCCCGGCCCGGCGGGCCGGGCCGATGGCAGTTTTTGGCCCGCCGGGCCGGGCCGGGCCGGCTGGTCGGCCCGGGGTGGCCCGAATTTCTAATTTTTTCTTTCTAATTCTGACAAATTAATGAATTTTCGACTTCGTTTTCTTCAATTTTGTTACAAAAATAACGTTTATATCAGTTAAAGATAAAAAATGAGCCTGAATACGGAAAAATTGCAAAAAAGAGCGAAAAAAGTGCTAAATTTGGCTCATTTGAACCCAGCCGATTATTTTACCGAAAAAAAACGGGCCGGGCCGGGCCGGGCCGGGCCGAGTGGCAAACGGGCCGGGCCGGGCCGGGCCACAAAATTTGGAAAACGGGCCGGGCCGGGCCGAAAATTTCGGCCCGAGCGCATCCCTAGTGCTGATCAGGCAAGTGAACGAGTGGGAGCAAAGCCACATCAGTGAACCAGTCGTTGAGTCGAGAAAGCAGCTCAACCTTTCGGTGACAGAGACTTGGGAATTATAGATGGGAAGATGCAGAAAGAAGTGCATCAGTATGAGAAAATGAGAAAGAAAGAAAGAAAGAAAGAAAATTTATGAACATCGTCTAGTACAAAAGTCAAGAAGATACCGATCAGATTCAAAGGACGGGCTGGGCCGATCGACCGGCTTCTAATGCCCGACCCTCAGTATATGCAAGTAGACTCAGACCTGATAGTTCACTTTTAAAAGCATTTGCAGAAGAGGAATTTACCACTGAAGAAGGCATTGCGTTCCAAATACCTGTTACCCTGTTGGCAAAGAAATTTTTGGTTGTGTCGAGACGAGTATACTGTGTAAATAATTTCAATCTGTGGCCATGCGTGACAGACACGCGCGCGAATTCAAATAATTCCCCGACCGGAACATCCACCAATCCATGAAGAATTTTATACACTGTAACCAAGTCCCTTTCACTCCTTCGCTCTTCAAGGGACTTCAAATTTAAAGCAGATAATCGGTCATCATACAAGAGATCCCGCATACCGGGTACACGGCGAGTGAAAGAGCGCTGGACTCGCTCTATCAGATCAATGTCCTTCAGCAAGTACGGATTCCAGATTTCTGAGGCATATTCCAACTGTGGTCGCACAAATGTCTTGTACATTTGCAACAAGAACCCTTGGTCTCGTGACAAAAATGTTTTAAATATCAGATTTATTTTCTGGAAACATTTAGTAGCTAAATTTTGACAGTGCATAGAAAACTTCAAGTTATCCGTTACTATTACCCCAAGATCAGTCATAGTAGAAACGATTGGAATTCTAATATCTGAAATAGTGTACTGAATCTGATCTTCGTTGGTATGTCCTAAGTGCAGAGCTGAGCACTTTTGAATGGCAACTCCTAACTGCATACCTGATGCCCAATCATACATGTGCATGGTTGGCGGCTCAGGGGGGTACAGCCAGGTCTCGGTGCATAGTTGCCTGGATATAGGTGCAAATTTTCGGCGGGAAATTCAAATTTTGGCGGGAAATTTAAATTTTTGCCCAAAAACTTTGGCGAAAAATTCAAAATTTTTGGATAAAATTCAGAAATTTGCCGTAAAAATCAAATTTTCGACAAAAAATTGCCCAAAAACCACTTTGCTGACAGAAACATTGTCAAAAAATTGAAATTTTCCAGGAAAATTTGAAAAAAATTCGGGTTTGGTGCGTAGTTGCCTGGAGGAAGGGTGCGTAGTTGCGTAGTTGCCAAAATTGTTTTCCGTGGCTTAAAAACGCATCTGGAGGCTATCTAGCAGCCTCTAGCAACGTTTGGTAGATTTTTATTTTCGTCCCCCCTGTCCCCCCCTGGGCACCCCCCATGCACATGTATGTGCCCAATCATATACTCTATTTAAATCTAACTGTAATGGGTATTGAGTTTCACCCTTTTTAGTTGTAAAGTATATTTTGGCATCATCAGCATACAATTTAATCCTTGAAAATTTGAGAACTGTTTCTATATCATTTATGTATATTAAAAACAAAACTGGACCTAAGAGACTGCCTTGAGGAACTCCAGATGTTACTACAGATTTAGTAGAACAACTATTCTCAAGCTGTACACACTGTTGGCGATCTGTTAAATAATTTATTATCCATGATAAGAGGTTTCCAGAAACACCAATGCATTTTAGCTTATTGATAAGCTTAGGATGGGATACGCTATCGAAAGCTTTAGCTATATCTAAATAAATAATATCAACTGTTTCCTTCCTGTCTACTGCTTTAGTCCATTCATTTAGGCATTCTAATAATTGTGTTACAGTGAGCTGGGTGCAAAAGTGCACACATACTCAGGAGGGGAGATAAGGGCCTCTGGTGCGTAGCCTTGGTGTTATTAAAAGGCTTACTACACTACAGGTTTATTCAAAAAGCAAAATAAATTTTATAGTAGACCTGTGTTTGTACCTTCGACTACAGCAAAGCTGGTGTCAAGCGTCGCTTGCTTATTAAACTGTCGTGGTGGAGAAACAGGCTGCCCTTGTTGTTGATGTGACCGCCTCATCTTTAACTGAATTAAAAACACAAAGAGTAAAGTAGGCATCCTTTACATCACGTCATAGCAGCCCTTCTAGCAAGAACAGGCACATGAAAAACGACCAAGAAGTCGCAAATTTTTTGGCGACTACTAAACTTCGCAACATCGCAACCGGTCGCAACTTCGCAACCAGTCGCACCGGTTCGCATCCGCCGGGCGCCAACCCTAGAACGTCGATGCGAAGAAAACAGAAGGCGTAAGAAAAAGTTTTCCGACTTCTTTTTTGTTTTTCCTGTGCCTGTTCTTGCTAGAAGGGCTGCTATGACGTGATGTAAGGGATGCCTAGTTTACTCTTTGTGTCTTTACATTCAATGAAAGATGAGGGTCGCATCAACAACAAGGGCAGCCTGTTTCTCCACCACCACAGTTTATGAAAACGACACTTGACACCACCTTTGCATCGCTGTAGTCGAAGGTACAAACACTAGTACATATTGGAATGCAAAAGGCTGAGTATAAATCTTTCAACATCTACTTTAAAATTTGTTTTGCTTTTTGAATAAACAAGTGTAGTAGGCCTTTTAAGCATATTTCTTAGAATACTCGGACTCACAGCGTGTAAGTACCATAATGCGCTGGGTTGGCGGTTCGATTTAACGTGACTCGGTAGGTTTACACATGTTGTAAGACTACAAGCAGTCATAGTATGGCTCGATTTCGGTAAGGAATGTTAATATAGCTGCAATGTACGTATTACGGCTATTTCATTTCTCAGGTAAGATGACTGCTGGTCCAAGTGGCGTCGTTGGCTCAGTTGGTAGCTCGCTGCCTCTGAGTCACGGCGGCCCCTGCATCCATAGCTGTTGTAGTGGGTTCGAAACCAGTCTGACTGGAATTAGACGACGCAAAGCCCCACCCAGGCCACCGAAAGCTGGTGACAGCGAGTAGATAAAAGGGAACCGACCGGATCTGCCATTGCACCGAAAGCCGTTCCACAAAGCATGCCACGTTGGAGGAGAACATCGACAACGTTAGGAGCTGTCTGAGAAAACTACTATGCCGGGGGTCCTCAGCCAACCGGGGCACCGGCGGCTGTGGGGAGCTGACACCATGACGTCAACACGCCGGCGCTCTCTTAGTGACTGGCACCCAACTCTTAGCAGGTGCGCATTTAGAAGAGGCGGCAACAGAACAGAGTTTTATTTAGAGAACAGTTACAGACGGAAAAACAAGAGCAAGAGGGAGCGTAATCTAAAATTGGTCCGTTATTAACTTAACAATCCAGATGACCTGTGTCAATAGTAAAGTACGTAATTTACATACCACGTTGTACACACACAGTAGCCGTCAGTACACACAGTAGTTAATTTACTTCACGCTAAACATAATAACATAACAGTATACTAACACTCCTCCTTTTAGCGCGGAGGGAAATAATTAGCTGCCTGCGCGAGACAAAAAGGAAAGAATGCCTAAAAACATTTTAGCTCCCGTAAATCATTATGCAACTGATTTAAAATAACTACGAAAAATACACTGCTGGATCCTTAGACAATTCTGCTACCGGCGACTCACAAGGAAAAATAAGAGCTATCGCCTACTCGCACCTTAGCGGCAAAAAGTGGTGGGTTAGCTTGCCGTCATCGTGCGCTCGGTTAGTATGCTAAAGGCCCCAGACCCAGTCCCTGTTTGAAAGCGGAAAAAGGAGGGAAGGGAAGGGGTTTAGTCAGCCCGTCGGCCAACTGTTCAGTAGTGGCAATTGTGTTGATCTCCACCAGGCCCGCATCAATGTAGTCGTGTACAAACCGCAGTTTGATGTCAAGGTGTTTGGTGCGCTGGTGGTGTGCCGTAGGGTTTAGGGCCAGGGCTGCTGCAGACCGATTGTCTTCGTTCACTATTGTTGGTGTTTTCTGTGGATACCCAAGGTCTGTCAGTAACGTCCTAAGCCACTTCACTTCTCCGGTCACTTCCGACAGTGCTATGAATTCGGACTCTGTAGTGCTCTTAGCAACCAGTGTCTGGCGTCGGCTGCACCAAGAAACCGGACCTCCACTAAGCAAAAGAACGAAGCCTGTAGTTGATCTCCGCGTTTCAAGGTCGCCACCCCAATCCGAATCACAGTAGCCCGTAAGTTGAGTGTTGCCTTTGGCTGAAAACATTATGCCCACACTCGTTGTTTCTTTCAGGTACCGAAGAGCGCGTTTGGCGGCGCCAAAATGGACTTCCGAAGGCGCTGAGGAAAACTGGGCCAAACGGTGGACTGTGTATGCCAAGTCTGGCCTGGTCGCCACCGCTAAGTACATCAAGGAACCGACCAAAGACTGGTAAGTAGACTGGTTCACAGTTGAGGTGTCACTTGGGTCCCTTGGTACCATCTCTGCCCCTGCACCTGCCGCCATGGGTGTTTTTGAGCCGTTAGCGTCAGCCATGCCAAACCGTTCGAGCACGCGTTTAGCATAGTTTTCTTGCTTCATTTTGATTACACCCTCCTCCTGATGTATCTGCACGCCAAGGAAGTGGTGAATTCGACCCATGTCTTTGACTGTGAAGTACTTTGCGATTAGCTGCTTCGCATGCGCTAGGGTCTTCTCACTTTGAGCTGCGAGCACAATGTCGTCTACGTACACTGCTAAGAGTACGGTTTGCCCATTCACCTTTCCTTTGTACAGACATCTGTCTGCTCTTGACTGCTCGAATTGGAGTTGCGTGAGCATGCTGTGGAACTCGTCATTCCAACACTTAGGGCTTTGCTTCAGCCCATACAAGCTGCGTTGTAGTAGACAGACGTGATCAGGATGTTGTTTGCTTGTGAAGCCCTCTGGCTGTTCCATGAAGACAGTCTCTTTCAGGTGTCCGTTTAGGAATGCCGTCTCTACGTCTAGTTGGTGTACCTGCATCCCTTTTTGCACTGCCACTGCGAACAGACTTCTAACACTTTCCCAGCGGACAACTGGTGCGAAAACGTCGTAGTAGTCCACACCAAATTTTTGGTTGTACCCCTTGGCCACCAGTCTTGCTTTGTACCTGCTTAGCCTGCCGTGTTCGTCAAGCTTAGTCTTGAATACCCAGCGGCATCCAATGACCTTCCCATTCTGGGGTCTTGGGACGAGTTTCCAGACGCCAAAATCGTTTAGCGACTGAATTTCCTTTTTGGCAGCTTTCACCCACTGCTTAGAGTGATCTGAGGCCAAAACTTCTTTCCAGTTAGCCGGTTCTGGAATCTCTTGCGCCTCTGCAGGTTTAGCAACGTAGTCTCCGAGCCATGTAGGGGGTACACCCTTGTTGTTTCTAGCAGAACGTCTGAGTGGCAGAGGTGGCTCTGTTGCCTGCCGTACTGGCCTTCTAAGTGGTTCTGGTTGCACCTCAGGCTCTTCTGGTGCGTCCACGAAATTCTGTAGATCCTCTTCAGGTGCTTCTGCTGCTTCTCTGTTCTGAGCTTGCTCCTCCTGTTCTGGAATCGGCTGTACTGGCTGTACTGGCTGTACTGGCTGTACTGGCTGCACAGCTGGTACGTTTTGCTGATTGACAGGCTGTTGCACATGTACGGCTGGTACTGGCTGAGGTAAGTCTGGCTCTGCCAGTCTAGGTTCAACTTCCGACTGAGGAAAATTCGGCACGACTACCCACTCTTGCTCCTCCTGTCGTGGTGACGTCTGAGTAGAGTAGAACTGAGTTTCGTCAAATTCTAGATTGCGACGAATTTGGGCTGACAGAGAAGCAGGATTCCAAACTCTATAGCCCTTGGACTCAGTGGAATAGCCAAGAAGATAGACACGCTCAGCCCGTGGAGCCAACTTCGAAGATGGAGAAGCCACCTTGGAGAAAGCCAAACAGCCAAAAGTACGGAGGTGAGAAACGTCTGGATTTCTACCGTACCACTTCTCATATGGCGTCCGACTCTGCAGTGCGACTGTAGGAGAACGATTGCGCAAATAGCACGCACAGGAGACCGCTTCTGCCCAAAAAGTCGGAGGTAGATTTGAGCCAGCTAGCATAGAGCGAACCTTGTCAAGAATGATGCCGTTAAATCGTTCGGCCACTCCATTCTGTTGTGGAGAGTCTGGTACCGTAAGTTCGCGTTTGACTCCTTTGGCCTCTAGCCAGTTTTGAAATTGCGTGCTCATAAATTCGCCACCACGATCAGATCGCACTGCGCATAACTTTCGACCGGTTTCGCACTCAAGCTGAGTGATAATACGCTTGAACTCTGTAAAAGCGTCAGATTTGCGTGCCAGAAATGCAACATACGACATCCTAGTACAATCATAAATTATGGACAGAAAGTACCGTTTATGACCTATTGACTGAGGCGTAAATGGTCCGGCGATGTCCGTGTGTACTAGTCGTAGTGGTTCTGTGGCACGTCTCTTTGACTCCTTTGGAAACGGGTGTCGTTTGGCTTTGCCCTCAGTGCACGCTTCGCAAAACGTGAACTTGTCTAAGCGCACTTGTTGCAGACCTTCCACGATATTGGACTGCACTAGACGTTCAACATCAGCCTTGCCGAGGTGTCCAAACCGTCGATGCAACGTGTCTGCTGAAATAACTGCGCCGGCAGAAACAAGACCAACAGGTACGTAGTGATACGTAGGTGTACCAGTTTGGGTGCAGACCTCACCAGGGTCTCGTGCACAACTAATTCGCTCCGTTGTAGGACCAACGACCAGCTGACTGGATTTAGAGCACCGCGCCATCACACGAGCATCAGGTGTACTGTCTGAAACTTTCACGGCAGCATCTGCGCTAACGTTAGACTGACCGGAAATACCACTTGGGGTGCACAACGGCTTATTACGAGCTAGTGCACAATCCATGCGTGTGAGGTTTCCAGACGTCACTGAGTGCGTTTCAGAAGTCACGCTCTGATGACCGGCCGAACTGGTATCACCGGCACTTGATAACAAACTAACAGGTAAGTCTGAAAATTGTGCGGCAACATCTGTACGTACACTGTATGTCTGTTGACTACCCTTTCCGGTGCACAGCAGCTCACCACAAGCTCGTGCACAACCTCTGCGTTTGCTTTCAGGCTGTCCCTCTTCCTGCTCAGAGGTGCCTCTACGACCAACATCATCTGGCATCTGCGAATCTGGCGAGCACACTGAAATACTGTCGGCAGCATCTGTACATACAACAGAAAAGTCGGGGGTACCGGTTTGGGTGCACACCTCACCAGGGTTACGTGCACAACTCACTCGTTCACCGATTTGCTGCCCCGATGCGATAGTTGCAATGCCACACATCATCTTTTCAGGTGCCTCGACCGCCACCGATGCGCTGCCCAGCAAAGACCCGTGCATTATGTAGGAACCGCCTTCCTGCCGTCCCTCAATGACTTGCTGCCAGTCAGAGTCGAAGATGCGAACTTGTTTGCCTCGAAACAGAGTTATTAAGCCACGGTTTGAGATCGCACGCACAGAGAGAAGAGTTCCTTTCAACTTTGGAACGTGTAGGCAGTTAGCTAAGGCAAACGTAGAGCGTTGACGACCGTTAAGGGCTTGTAATGGCAGCTGACCGATGCCGACCGCGTCGATGGTGTCGTCATCAGCAATGAGAATAGGCAGCGGCTCACGTAGACGTTTGTAGTTGAGCATGCGGTCGCCAAAACTGGACATGTGATTTGAAGCGCCGCTGTCTATCACAATCTGCGTGCGAGAGTGAGTCGAGCCAGCCATGTACAGCTTAAGAGCCTGTCCACCCTTAAGGTGCTCTATTACCTCCTCCATCGAACTCTGTGCGTTGACGTCCGCACTAGCAGTATGGGCCTTCGCTTTGGGGGGACTCGGGCACTGGCTTTTGCGATGAAACGAGCCCCCACAGTTGTAGCACGTGCCCTTGAAATAACCGCCTGCCGCACCACCGCTTGCTTCTGTGCTGCTTCCGTTCCAGCTGGTGTTGCTTGCAGCACCGCCGCGCTTAGAACTTGCGCCTCCTCGACTTCGACCGCCACGTTTTCCTCTACCGCGCCACTGACCTGCGCCTCTACAGCTCGCTAGCAACGCTGTTGGCTCGGTATTCTTACTTCGCATGCGCCATTCGTCATCTAAGGCTTGAGCGAGCATAGACACCGTGTATGGCCGATCGTCGGGCGCAGACGTACTAGCGTGTGACACAATTGAACGGACTGCACTCCAACTTTGCGGCAAAAGGCTAATCGCTTGTGACACTTGGATCCAAAGTGGCACCTCCTGACCGATAGCCCTTAGCTGATCACAGATTTTCTGTCGATCAGAAAGCCACTCGCTGGGCTTTCGTTTGCCGTCATAGTTAAGTTCAGTCAGTTGACCCATAAGATGTACAATGTTGATCTGAGACTTACGGTCGAACTGTTCATTCAGGAGTGTCCACAGGGCGGTGGGGTCGGTGTCGTCAACGATGTTGATGAGGCGGTGCACTTCTGGCGAGAGAGCACTGAGCAGGGAGTACATCGCCATGTGCTTGCGTCATTGGAAGCTGCGAATCTGATCGTTGTGGGCGGCGGCGGCGGCGCGCTGTGGTCTCTGTCGTCCTCCCTCTTCGGCGTCAGCTTGTTGAGCGCCTCCTTGAGCTGGTTCTTCTTCCGGTTCCCTTTCTTCGCCGATCACAATGCGCCAGGACTCCTGGCACAGCAGGAAGTTTTTGGCAAGCTGCTTCCAGGTGCTCCAATTGTTGAGCCGCAGAACTGCCATTTCCTTCGGCTGAGTGTTGGAGGAATTGTTAGCCATGGCAGACTAAACAAACAGGACAGTTTTAGGGAACACCTAACATAAAAATAGCTCTGGAGGGATGGTGCCCATAACCTCTTAGCAGGTGCGCATTTAGAAGAGGCGGCAACAGAACAGAGTTTTATTTAGAGAACAGTTACAGACGGAAAAACAAGAGCAAGAGGGAGCGTAATCTAAAATTGGTCCGTTGTTAACTTAACAATCCAGATGACCTGTGTCAATAGTAAAGTACGTAATTTACATACCACGTTGTACACACACAGTAGCCGTCAGTACACACAGTAGTTAATTTACTTCACGCTAAACATAATAACATAACAGTATACTAACACCAACGGCATGCCTATAAGTGGCTGGCCAGTGAAAGAAGGGAAAAACGTCCGAGATGACGAAATCGGGGGTTGCGAAATGGGCCACGAGTCTGTTCATAGGCCGCAAGGCCACTGCACATCAGATCGGATCGGATCAACTGCTGGTCCTTTATTTTAAGACTGAAGCGAACAGTGTTCTACAGTACATATTAGAAAACGGTCCGGATTTTCAAATTTGTAGGTGGGCCCGGCCCAGGGGCCTTTGCTGCACGCACGCCTGGCTCAAATCTTCACTTGACCGGAGCATGGTCACGTCCGACCATGCTCGGTCTCTAACCCCATTACGTACGCAATAATGAAGTAAATTTTTATCAGTATCTGCCTACGGTTTACGATCGCATTTTATCAAGAATAGAAAAAGTGTCTCTATGTGCACAATCACAATCCAAAGATTTAGCCGTGTTGCGTTAATTGTGGTCGTACTGTATGTTTTGATCGGTGCAGCCTGGTAACAGTGTTGCCGATCCAAAAATTGTTATGTTTTTTTGTAAAATAAACCGAACGCTTATTTGTCGCACCAAAATTGTATTCTTGCCTAAAAGCGAAATTTTCAGCCCAAAAATTATTCAGTTTCACTTGATTATTGCTATTTTTACCAAAATCTTATGGTTAAAACACTGCAAGTCTTCCTTCCTGGCTTTCTGTAGCATTGAATACATTTTCATTTAATGTCCTTGTCCTTCATCCGCTCCGCCCCTCAGTGTCCATCAAACAGTGTCCCCTCTACTAGAACATTGCTGTTTCGTAACATAATCCGGAATTTCTGATTCATTTTGCGCAATTTCATCGTCAAATAAATCTTCGCGTCTATATTCTAGAGTTGGCGCCCGGCGGATGCGAACGGGTGCGACTGGTTGTAGCATGGACGACTAAAAACCACTGGACACGAATCGACCCCAACGCCCGTTTCCACAGTAGGCCTACTTTCAAAGGGCCGTATCTTTGGAACCGTTCGACCTACAATCAATATAAATACATCTTTAGAATCGCCAACGCGTGAGGACTCCGATTCCGTGCTCAAATCGCTTCCATAGCGACCACATAAAAAGTTCATTTTTTTCCATGGCGCAAATTAGGATTACCGAGCAACGTTGCGCAGATTAGAGTGCAAATTCAACCAGAGCTCAAGCCTCTCTACAACTTTGGTCATGAAGCCCAAAGCGCTCCGACGCATCCGTAAGAAGTTATTCGCAAAAATCTATATATTCATTGAACTTAGAAACGGGCTGTAGTAATCCTGATGTTATCGATTTTTGGCGTGTCTGCTGCAGCGCCTTGCCTGGTCTGGTCAGTGTTCGCGTGTGTGAGTGCGTGTGCGGGTGTTAGCGTACGCCAAGCTGCTGTTGATCTGTTGGTTGTTGTCCGCACCCCCTACCCATGCACGTCCCTCCCTGCTTATGCCTACCTATGTGCTAGTTTGTTTCTTACTTATTGATATTTGCTTCCTAATTGCTTTATTTGCTACTAGTATCTGCTGAGTCGCGTCGTTAGCTCAGTGGTTGGTTACTCGATCCCTTGAGTCACGGCGGCCCCTGCATCTCTAGCGGTTGTAGTGGATTCGAAACCAGTCTGACTGGAATTAGATGACGCAAAGCCCAACCCAGGCCACCGAAAACTGGTGACAGCGAGTAGGTAAATGGGTACCACCGTTCGGGTGGGAAGCTAAAGGGGGTTTGTGCGCAAGGCCGGTCCCCTGGCCACAGAATGCTTAGGCACTCCTCTCGCAAAAACCGATACAGGTGGTGTCAGGGCCACCTGCAACGCCTTACGCACGTCTAAGTGCAACTAGGCATGCGAGTACTTTAGTTCGATGTTTGTTTCAAACTTTTGCTAAACTTTCGTATTCAGAACCCCGCCTATGCCAGGATGCCTATAAGTCGGGTTCGGGTGGGGGCAGGCAGACCCCCTGTTACATGTATGAACCAACTCATGTTTGTGTCAGATACTAATCGATACTAACGATCGTGTCTTAAAGGATCCACTGCCAGACATTGTGCTTCATGCAAGGAACTTCTTGACGCAGATCAAAGTGAATCTGAGCTGCCTCCCCTTGAAATTGATGGATACTCTGAAAACATTAGCATGTTTCTCAGCGAAATTAATCCTGGTGGCTTATTTGACCCGAGTGCTGCCCCTTTTGGAATCTGTCTGAAGGCCTGGTTGGTGTTTTCTTGCATTCAAAGCGACCCCAGTCTCAAGAACAAGTTCCTTCACTGCGATTTCCCCGGCCATTGTTCGTTGAAACCATACATGTAACAGCTCCGGGCCCACCTGGGGGAGGGGTAGAGGGAGTTTCGCCTAGAAGGGGGTCCAAAATTTCACAAAGCTCCAAAACGTTTTTTCAGTAATGATGGTAAAACGCTAAAAATCGCTATTTGAAGATGCCAAATAGCGTTTTAGAGCTAAAAACAAGCAAAAAATGACAAAATTGGCTTCCAAAAACCCCGATTTCTTTTAAATATTAGCAGTGGAAAAGCCCAATTCGGTTTCCAAAAGGCTTTTCGAGCGAATTTTAAGCTAAAAATTTGTGATTTCTGAGCCAGTTTGTTAGTACTGGAGCCACTACTGGTACTTGTATTTTTGGGTCGGGTAGAGGGGTCCCTTAACCTCTCTCGCGGGGGGTCGGGGTGAGGGGGTTGGCCTTTCCAGCAGGCAGTAACCGCCCCCCAAACCCCCTAGCACATGTATGGTTGAAACCGTCTTGTTGCTGTTAGAAGAGGATTCCCAGTTGCTGGACATTCTCGTGTCTGAGCTTTCCTGTCTGGCAGAGTCACTCGTTCGCCCGAATTCTTGACTAAATTTTTTCAACTGCATGTGCAAAAACCTGGTCAAGAAGTTCACTATTTCTGGTGTTAAGCCCAGTACGCAAGCCAAGTTTGGACGTAGTCGCTGACAGTAGGGAAAGATGCCTTTAAAATTCTCTAAAATTTTTGTCCTGCTTTCATGGTACAGTGTCTGAGCTATTATTTATGGTATTTCTGTGGTGATATAAAGTATGTTTCCTGAAAATATACTGGGTGTTGCTCGACAATTGCTTCGTTATTGAGACCCTGCGCTGTTGTATTGGCAGTCTGTTTCGAAATCACTCCAATTGGCGCACACAGTGATTACTACAGCCATTTTCTAAGTTCAATGAATTTATAGTTTTTTGCGAATAACTTCTTACGGATGCGTCGGAGGGTTTTGGGCTTCATGACGAAAGTTGTAGAGGGGCTTGAGCTCTGGTTGAATTTGCATTCTAATCTGCGCAACGTTGCTTGGTAATCCTAATTTGCGCCATGGAAAAAAATGAACTTTTTATGTGGTCGCTATGGAAGCGATTTGAGCACGGAATCGGAGTCCTCACGTGTTGGCGATTCTAAAGATGTATTTATATTGATTGTAGGTCGAACGGTTCCAAAGATACGGCCCTTTGAAAGTAGGCCTACTGTGGAAACGGGCGTTGGGGTCGATTCGTGTCCAGTGGTTTTTAGTCGTCCATGGGTTGTAGGGATGGCCAAAGCACGTGCGCGCGGCGCGGAATAGAAAATACAAAAACAGCCAAAAAGTGGTCCAAAATGGTTTTTGCAACTTCAAGCGCAAATGCTTTTTTGTGTTCCGTTATTGATAGGAGGATGTGATGTATTTATATGAAACAGAGTGTGAGCTATCGAATAAGATGCATATTGAATCATAATTCGGCCGTTAAAGGGCATTTTTCTCTCGAAAACTGAATTCGTCGTTTTTTAATGTCTATTTTCTGCTAAAAGGAGACTTGATTCAAATTTTGTTCAACTGGTTTTAAAATCACCGCAACTCGTTACCTATATAGCACCGCTTTTTTTCTTTCCTCACTTTGGCATGGTCCCCACAAATTTGATTCTTCCTTAACTACTGAAAATCGGCTTTTTCGTGCATTTTTTTCATGTTTCTCGTTCTTGTGAAAAAACGACGAATTCGGCGAAAGATGTTCAATCGGTTCCGTATACAGTAGACTTCAGGCTTTCGACTGATATAAGAATTGGCTCTCTGCTGTTTGTCGTTAACCCCACAAACGGTGTTGAAGTTTCTGCAACCCTTAATTTTTGCCATTTCTGTAGGTATGGCCAATGGTTTTCAAAAATTCACGCTACAGCAAAAAAATTATGCTAAAACCGCCGATAACATGACCGGATGCGATAATTTACGCAAAAAACCGCACTTGATTCAATCAAAAATTAGAAAAATGCGATCTAAAAACGTCCGTCTGCGAAGAACTTTTGTATGGCGCACTTGGTACCATTTCAAAATATGGGCAACAGATTTGAATAACTCGCGCTACAAGCAAAAATTTATGCTAAAACGGCAATAGCATGACCGGATGCGATTATTTACGCAAAAAACCGCACTTAATTTCATGAAGAATCGGAGAAATGCGGGTTCAAAACAGCCACGTGGGTCAAATCGCGTAAATTAGTGTTTATAACTTGGTCGCCGTCCCAGCGGTGGCTGATTTTCTATGGCGCGAGTTACGAAAGTGAAACCAACTTGATTGTTTAAAATCTACTAGAAAGATGTGAATATTCGTCGCCCAGCTAAATTAATGCGAAAAAGTATGATTGCAACTGTTGGGTGCAATAAAAGCCTGAAATGGCAAAAATTAAGGGTTACAGAAACTTCAACACCGTTTGTGGGGTTAACGGCAAAGAGCAAAGAACAAATTCTTATATCATTCGAAAGCCTGAAGTCTACTGTACACGGAACCGATTGAACATCTTGCGCCGAATTCGTCGTTTTTTCACAAGAACGAGGAACATGAAAAAATCCACGAAAATGCCCATTTTCAGTAGTTAAGAAAGAATCAAATTTGTGGGGACCATGCCGAAGTGCGGAAAGAAAAAAAGCGGTGATATATAGGTAACGAGTTGCGCTGATTTTAAAGCCGGTTGAACAAAATTTGAATCAACTCTCCTTTTAGCAGAAAATGGCCATTGAAAAACGACGAATTCAGTTTTCGAGAGGAAAATGCCCTTTAACGGCCGAATTATGATTCAAAATGCATCTTATTCGATAGCTCACACTCTGTTTCATATCAATACATCACAGCCCCCTATCAATAACGGAACACAAAAAAGCATTTGCGCTTGAAGTTGCAAAAACCGTTTTGGACCACTTTTTGCCTGTGATTTTGTATTTTCTATTCCGCGCCGCGCGGACGTGCTTTGGCCATCCCTAATTTCTGGCTTTTATTCTACCCAACAATTCCAACCATACTTTTTCGCATTAATTTAGCTGTGCGACGAATATTCACATCTTTTTAGTAGATTTTAAACAATCAATTTGGTTGCACCTTCGTAACTCGCGCCATTGAAAATCAGCCACCGCTGGGACGGCGACCAAGTTATAAACACTAATTTACGCGATTTAACCCACGCGGCTGTTTTGAACCCGCATTTCTCCAATTCTTCATGAAATTAAGTGCGGTTTTTTGCGTAAATAATCGCATCAGGTCATGCTTTGTCGTTTTAGCATAAATTTTTCCGTGTAGCGTCAGTTATTCAAATCTGTCGCCCATAAATAAAAATGGTACCAAGTGCGCCATACAAAAGTTCTTCGCAGACGAATGATTTTAGATCGCATTTTTCTAATTTTTCATGGAATCAAGTGCGGTTTTTTGCGTATATTATCGCATCCGGTCATGTTATCGGCGGTTTTAGCATAATTGTTTTGCTGTAGCGTGAATTTTTGAAAACCATTGGCCATACCTACTGGTTGCGAAGTTGCGACTGGTTGCGATGTTGCGAAGTTTAGTAGTCGCCGTTTTAGACATTTACACTTCAAGAATTTTATCGTGAAGTGCCCGATTGAAGGATACAGTACTTGGTCGCTGTACGTTTTTGATAATTGTCATTAGTTTGTTTTTTTCATTCAGCCCAATTCTTCAGCCTATGTACCTATTATTGCATGACTGACTGACTATTGCAGCATCCAGGACCAGACAAGGCAAGGCACTGCTATGGTTTGGTTCCGATTCAGTCTGGTGCATCTCCGATCTGTATACGAGAGTTGAACTGCAGGAAAAAGTGAAACTGCTGGATGTTGTAGGAACGATGTTGATTTTTCCGTCAATTTTCACAGACCCATACCGCTTACGAGAGCTGGCTGACCTATACGAGAAGGTAGGTTTTGAAGCGATGGGCACGTGTTTTCTGTTTGCATTCGCTGTTGAGAGACTATTTATGATGGGATACAATAAGAGATAAATGCAAACACAATGCAGGTGAGGTGACTTGTGATCATTAAATTATTACGTAGTCTACATCTGCGTTTTCCCCAATTATTTGCGTCATTTTTTGTTTAGTTTGAAATTGGATGTGAAAATTGGCAAAAGTTAGATTCGTAAAAATATCTATGCACGACCGTTCATAACATTGCTCGCATGCATGGTTAGCATTTCGGCTGAAGTTTTGAAATTCTGAATGAGTGGTAAGCTAATAAGTCCGACTTTTGACAAAAATGAAGGTTTATACACGTTTTGTTTCTACTTCCTACTATTTCTACTAGCTAACCCAAGTGCAGTTGCAGACCCAAGCTACGTTCCGAAAAGCATAATTTCAGCCGAACTCGTTGGCATTGGCAAGTGCACAGACGATTGTACGTAGCGCTGCTATGACAGTCAGTGCCACAAATTACCTTCCCAAGAAGCTGTTTCCGATACTTCTGAAATGTGCGTTGGAAAACGTGAGTTTATAAAAAGAGAGTTAATTGCTCGAATCAACGATACCTTGTTGACTTTATTCCAGGAGAACTACGATTGTGTGCACGCCATCCTGTCCAAGTGGCCGTTTGTCGTCCTTTCCTTGTCCGACTTGGACGTGACCTTGGATTTTGATCAAACCGAAGAATATATTCAGAGGTATTTCTGTTCATACATGTAACAGGGGTCCGGGGGTACAGTACTATTAGGCGATTGTACTACTAGGCGACAAAAAACATTAATAAATATTAGTACCATTTATGCGGCCCTTCCGAATCGAGCGAATTTTTAGACACGAAAATTGCTGAAATTGTCTGTAAAACACCACTTTTTAGCTGTATTTAAGCCAAAATTAGCGATTTTACGATTTTTAGCCCTAAAGTTGCGAGCGTTTTTTGGTGGCCAACCCCCTCCCTAGAATTTGGGCTCAGACCGGCCGGCCGGGGCTAGACCCCCAACTTCCCTCCTAGCGATCGACCGGAATTCCGGTTCCGGTGCTGAAGGGTGCCGTGCCAGAACTCTTTCTGGAAGCAACCCTGCTAAATTCCATGCCATAACGCTAAACACTACTAATAAACCACCTAAAAACTTTGTTTTAGGCAACAATTTTGATTGATTTGACTACTTTTTTTCTCAGAAGTGCACTTTTGTGGGTAATTTACTGCAGACGGTGCTTAACATTTTACAGTAGTTTTAAATTGAAAATTTCAGTTGATTCGAGACTTTAAAGCCGAAATTTAAAAAAGCAGAGGTCTTAAAGAGGTAGCCAAACCTAGAATAGGCAATGTGGGGGGTCCTGTAGGGGACATGTAAAACAGTAATGTTTCATGGCAGTTATGCCCGTTCTAGCCTTTTTACAAATCACCCTGTATGTAAATGTCTCCTGTAGTTTTCAGCTAGCAATTTTTGGTTCTGGGAGCAATTTCAAATTTTTAACCTCCACTGAAAAGTTCCGGTTCCGGTCGGAATTTGGGTAGTTCTGCTCCGGTCCGGTTGCGGTCGATCGCTTCGCCTCCCCACTTCGGCGGATGACCTGTTACATGTATGTTTCTGTTGAAAGAACATTTTGTTAATTGCGATAATCATCACTTGCAGAATTGCTACATTCGTGGCAAAGGCATTCCTAGACGCGCTGCAGAACAGAGAGCCGGCAGTGTTGCGGGTTCTCGATTTGCGAGGTTTCCCGCTGGGTAAGCTGAGCAGGGAGCGAACCTAAAACGGCTTGCCTGACTTCAGCCGGCGCCACACTGCAGTGTCTGGCTGTGCATGGCATTCTGGCCTACCACGAGTCGCAGCGCAAACAGCTGCTGGAAGTGGTGCAACAGACCGTTGACTCTGGCAGAGTGGCCCGGGCCGACTTAGCTCCGTTCGGCGACCTCAATCCGGAGACCACGCTGCCTTCCGATTCTTGTGAGTTCCTCTTTTTTCACTTCGTTGTACAGTCAGGGATTTCTCCCATTTATGGTGACTGTTTATCTTTAGGTGATACGGCGTAGTGTCTCACTAGCGCGTGCATGTACTAGAAGGTCTAGGGTTTACTCCCCAGCTGGGAAGGTCAAATCCCTCAACCCACTCCAGAGACAGTTTTTAGAGCGTTTTTCATTTTATGCTTGGTTTTAATGTTAAATGAAATTTCGCTGCTTAAAATTACAGCTTTTCCCGTTATTGGTATTTAGATGTGTACCTCTTCCCTTTTCCCTTAGAGAATCCCCCTGTACTCTCACCTGGCAGGCAACCCTTTACCTCAGCGCCCTCCTTACCGCGGACCTGTTACACGTATGCGCGAGGGGCCTTTGGCTGATATGGTGCCGGAATACATGTAATAGGTCATCCGCCGAAGGTGGAGGGGGATTGAAGGGTCTGGCCTAAGTCGGGTGGGGGTACCATGCATGGGCCGGAAAAGCAGGTTGGGTAGTCAGAAATTTGGAGGTGGACCTACCCATGTGTGTGGGTGGCGGCCGGTTTGGTGGGTGGGTCCAGGAAGAAAAAATCTGCTTAAGATGGGTGGCAGGGACTCTGGGCTGCGTCGTTGGATAGAGGTGGGTGGGTGACGCAACCTTTGCACGGTAACAAAGGACAGGTTTCAGACCAGATTCTGGTCGACGGAGTGGTGTCGGACGAACAATACGACGTCTTCTCTAATCTCTGCAAAACACTACAAGCCTGCAGCTTAGTGCGACGTGGCGTCACCGGTCCTCGACTGGAACTGAAGCTCAGCTCGATTCGCATGGTCAGTCTGCTGCTCAGCCAGAACCAACTGCTGCTCGACTTGATCGCCAAGAACAACTCTCTGGTATGCTCGCGTCTGGCGGTAGTCACAACCACCTGCCTGCACTTAGCCACTTTTAGTCTTTGACCGGAGTGAGCGTCGAGTTAACTACGCTCGACGAGCCCTCGCCTCTGGTGCTTGGACTGAGCCGGTTTTCACAGTTGTCGACGCTGCAGCTGTCCGACTGTCTGTGCAGACCGCAGTCGATGCTGGCTTTCCTCACCGAACAGCTGCCGCAACTCCCCTCGCTCTGCCGTCTGAGTCTGGCCGGAAACGACCTGTCGGGCCGTCTCGGACTCATCCTAGACGCCTGCCAAAACAGTCTGCTCTGTCTCGACGTACACGGGTGTCGTCTAAGCGCTCTGGACCTGGTGCGTTTGGCCACGTCGCGGCATGTAAACTCGTTGGAGGTGCTGAACCTGTCGGATAACGTGCTGGGTAGAAACCTCAGTCACGTTTGCTGTGTGATTCGAGCCGTCCGACCTACTATCCGGTGTGTCAGTTTGGACTCGGCTCGCTTCGCCGACGAGCATATCGATAGACTGCTGACCAACTGCTCGTTGGCGGTCGGGCTGCGCTGTCTCAGTCTGGCTTACAACGACTGGGTCTCCAGCGAGCAACTGTGCCGTGCGGTGGTCAGTCATTTGGCCGTGCATCCTCGTCTCGAATGGTTGAAGATATCGCTGCCCAACGACGTCCATGTTGATTTCGTGCAGGATAACGTTGTCTACCTGCACCAGGTGCCTATGTGTGTGGCACGCGAGAACAGATTTCAAGCCCAGTTGGAGGAACGGCTGTTGGAAGCGAAGGGGGCCCGAGTGACGCCGCTCAGAGTCAGTCTCACACCACCTACTGACCTGTTCCCGCATGGTATGCATGTGGTCTTTCCTAATAACTTAAACGCGCTCTAGCCAATCAAACCTAGATACGCGTTTCCGCCTGCAAGGCACTGTGTAGAGAAGTGAGCTTGTGTAAAAATCAGTCTTAAATCCGTACTGTCAATTTGTTTTGGAATAGAAAAATACTGGACTGGTTTTCGAGGGTTAACTGTGAAGGGAAAGTACGATGCCTATCCTATGCCTGACAAGCTACACTCATCCATTTTTTTCGTCTCAAGTATGAAGGATGAATGGGTCTGTTCACTGAAATACAATTGTTGGCCTAGCTAAGCAAGTATTGTGGTGTCAGGTATTGGGATTGGGCATTGATTTTTCTGGTATTGATCGCACTCTCTTAACTGATGCTGAGCCAATGTATCCTGTCTAATCTATAATCACACTATCTATGACTGTACTGTGCTACGTTTTGTAAATATTTAAAAAGGTACAATGCAAGTAAATGGTGTGCTAAAGAAGTACTGATTCTGTGTTTGGGCTCGTTTCCCATGCTAATACTCTTTGTCGACAATGGTAAACTTTGTCACCAAAGTTTGTGCAGAATGTCCGCCGACCAGATCTTTGAATCGAGTGCCAAGAATCTGTAAGTATGTTTGGAGCAGTCTGTTTTTCTTGTCAGTTCATCTTGTCTGGGTTCGCTTGGGAAATTAAAAAATTTTTTCATTGTAAATTGTAAAAGAAGAAAGAATTGTAGACAATTTCGTGTCTGGTCAGAAAAATTTGAGTAGTAGAAACATTTCGCCACTCAAAGGCCATCTCAAAACTTTACACACCTCTCTTGAAATCGGACTTCTGATTTTTCTGCTGCTACTACTGAACATTTTTACCGTCAGTTGTCCGTTTGAATGTGTTCTTCAAAATTTTCTCCCAGGTTCATTAGTGAATTCTAGCTTTGGTCAGGCAATTTTACCCAGCAAAAGCCGCGCGAACCCTGTCGTTTTCTTCTGCTGTACAATTTTAAAGTGGATGATGGTATGCAAACATACATGTACATACAGGTCAAGGTCAGGTTGTAAAAAGGTTTTTGGCTGTTAGGTGAGAGGTCCCGAGGAGTTTTGTTCGGGCGGAGCGGCCCAAATTTTCAAACATTTTGAAATCACGTGGACATGCGTTTTAGCAGTTTTATTTACTAATGAGGCAATGCACTGCTATTTTATGAAGCAAAGTAACATTTTTATCAGCTAAAAACGAGGTAAATCGACAAAAGGCGATTTTAAATCTTACCAAAAGGCATTTTAAACAAAAAAATTGGCGATCTCGGTGTCAGTTTGTTATTACTCGAGCCGCTACTAATGCTTATATTTTTGGGTGGATGGGGTGAGGTGGCTTTTCCAGGTGCAGGATAATCCCTACCCATCTGTATCGCATCTGTCTACATACTGTACCCCTGTGTCGACTGGTCGTGCTAAAAACCAACAAAGAAGCTTAGTGATTTAGTGTTTACGAGTACCCATCGAGCTCCCGAATGGCCAAAGTACTTTTCTATCCAACCTTGGGTTACAACATGTTTCGGAACTGGTGGCGTCCTCACAGATGGCCCTACTACTCTCGCATCGATGATACCGTAATCTTGGGCGCACTGCCTTTGCGCTCTATGATCCAGGAGGTTCCTGACCAGCTCTCTTCAAATTCATTTTACGTCTGAGACTTTAGTTGATAAACAAAGAAAATGTGGGTGGTGTTGTGAGTGTGAATGAGGCCCACGAACTGGCTCCCGGTTGGGTGGCCGGTCCAGAGGCGTGGAAGGAGAACGGAGTGAAGCACATGCAAATTGCTGTGGCCGATTTCCACTACGCGCCCGACGTGGATGACGTGTTCAGTGCGGTCAGATTTATCCGACAACACGAAGCCACAGGCAAAACCGTCTATGTGCACTGCAAGGCTGGCCGGTGTAGAAGTGCAACCGTTGTTGCTTGTTACATGATGGATGTACGTACTTTATGCACGGATCATTAAATGACAGTAGTTATGTGTATGTAACTGTGTGCTTTACTCATTTTAGAGATATGGCTATGCTAACAATGTTGCCAAACGACAGATTCGTTTGGTTCGCCCGCAAGCAATCTTTCCTGGCGCTCACTGGGAGGTGATTTGCGATTACTACAGAGCACTGTGGAAGCACAAACACCGGGTTGAAGGAGAAATTTCTGATAAAACGTCTGCCTGAGTTTGTTTGTTTGTCTTGTTGTACGCGTACGTACTGTTTTTTATCTAGCGACACATTGTACAATTAAGAATAGCACATAAATGATAACTGGATAATTTTATGGATGATACACCACGTACAAAGTTAGCCTTATCGGTAACTGCCCTACCGAACTCGTTTGCTTTCTATAGTGGCATTTTCACCCTTTTTCCTCCTGAGAAATGGAAGTTACTTCGTAACCTGGGTTGTCTGTCATTTGGTCGCCGCGCCGTCTCATCGCTGCTAATTTCAAGTGGTCTCGATATGAACATAGTTTGTTACCAACTAAACTGCTAGTATTGTGCAGTCAGGCACTTGCCGTTTACTGGCACCACATATGGATTGTTTGCCAGAAAACTTAGTGGGATGCTGTAACTGGGCGTTGATTGGTCGGCTGCTTGATAGCCAATCAAAACGGAAACTTTATTATCGATTGAGCGCCGACCTCATTGTTTGAGTTTGCACGAATGACGGAGGACTCGGTCGCGCGCATTCTGCTCTGCTACTTAAGACCTCCCACATTCGATTGAACTGTTTCTCTTGCTTATTGCTTCAGTTTGTCCTTGTCTGCATGAGCATTGTCAGTGGTCGTCTGAGTTAGCGAATTTAAGTGAGATCAATCACTCAGGATGGATTCCGTTACAGACGGAAACGGACAACAGCCAAGTGAGTGATTTCTTTCTTTCTTAGGGTTAGTTGTAACTTGGGGGAATCAGAAATGGACTGTATATTAATTAATTAACTTCCTATGACTATACAACTCCGAAGCGCGTGCCCTATACTGATGCGTGCCCCTAGGGGTACTTATGTTTTTGAAACAGGCCCTCCGGAGATTGCCCTACACTGATGCGTCCCCCTAGGGGTATTTTTGATTCAGTGGGCAGTCTGTTGAGCGGAGCCGTTGCCAAATTTTTGAAGGCTTCGCAGTTTTGGTTTGAACAGTCAGGGAAATAACAACATACACGTAAATGTGTACTGGTACGGAAACTACCAACTTGCGCACAACCGATTTGCGCACATCGATCGCGGGCACACCAACTTGCGCACAACCGATTTGCGCACAACCGATTAGCGCACAACCGGTTTGCGCACAACCGATTAGCGCACAACCGAATTGCGCACAACACAACCGATTTGCGCACAATTTTTTTACTCAAACACTTTTACTTTTTTGCAGCACAATATAGTCATAGACGATGAAAAAGATTTATATTTACCCTTTGCATTCCTTTCATTCATTGTTGTGTCTGTTTGACTAGTAAGCGCGTTGCTTCCTTCATTTGGTGCCGAGACCATACTCTTTTGTTTTGTTGTGTTGTGTGCACCCAACCAAGTCTAAGACCACTTCTACTACTACCCCGACGACCAAGTCCCGCTCTTACATTGTTTTGTTCTGAAAGGATGCGTTCCAGGAATGGCAGGCGGCACGGCATGCATCCACTGTCTCTCAAAGTACTCAAAGAATCCTGACTGCCGAAGAGCAAGTGGGGCCTCATCGATTATCTCATCCAAACCGTCACGTACCTGTAGGAGACAGATCAAAAACTGATCTTAATTGAGCTAAAATATTACTAACCTCCTAAAAACCCAATAAAACACTGCGCTGCAGTGGCTAGCAACGTATGTACACTACATTCAACACACAACAGCTCAACTATTACTTTGTGCGCAAATCGGTTGTGTTGTGCGCAATTCGGTTGTGCGCTAATCGGTTGTGCGCAAAAAGGTTGTGCGCTAATCGGTTGTGCGCAAATCGGTTGTGCGCAAGTTGGTGTGCCCGCGATCCCTGTGCGCAAATCGGTTGTGCGCAAGTTGGTGTGCCCGCGATCCCTGTGCGCAAATCGGTTGTGCGCAAGTTGGATAGTCCCACTGGTACCGTGTAGGGTTGTTATTTCCCTGACTGTTGACGCTTGCACCAAGAAAGCGCTAAGAAAAACCTAATGCACATAGCTTGTACGAATAACCGTTTCTCTAGTCGGGAAAAAACCCCGATTACATTTTTATGATCGGAAATCGCATACAATGTATGTGTATCTTATCAGAAAAGCCATTTAGGAAAATCTAAAATATCAGAAAATCAATTCGTATCAAAATTCGAAAAGGTGAAAAAGAAATTCGTGTCCCTTTATCTTTAGGCCTAGATAGTACAGCACGCATAGTGCCTGAATCTGCGGACAGGTGTGATTTTTTCTGTTCGTAAATTTTCCCCGTTCCCCCTCCTTAACCCCATTCAGGGTTTCAAAATCCAATCCCCTTGAAATGCTATCCTGTGCAGACTTCCTGCCCAGAGAAACAATCAGGCATTTTGTTGTACCTATGTACAATGTATGTCGATCTGTGAATTTGGCCTTCTGGTGAGGAGGTGGAAACCGCTGGTTCAAGTAGAGCATACATTTAACAGGGGGTCTGGGGTCTTCCCCCACTCGACTTAAGCCAGACCCCCCGGAGGGGACAATTTTTTCCTCCGAAACGATTTTTCCGACCCCCTCAGATTTTTCTGGCATCGCAATTTTTTTGCGATTTTTACAATTTCAGGCACAAAAGTTGCCAAAATGGCCTGCAAAACAGGGCGCCGCCAGAGCCTCCAACCCTTTCCCCCTTCGGTGGATGACCTGTTACATGTATGAAGTAGAGTATAGTCTAAGTTGTCTGAAATTTTCGTATATGCACGGCAAGCAGACATACATGGGCCGGAAAAATCCGGAGGGGGTCTGGAGACCTGGGGGTTCCCGAAAAAAGTCCAAAAAACGCCTATTTTGCCTTAAATGAGCGAAAATTTTCCCCCTCCGGGAGGGGGGCGTCGAGGAGGGGGTATGGCCGGCCGAGAGGGGATGGGAGGGGTATGCCCATGTATGCAGGCAGACATGGGCAAAGGGGGGCTGAGGGGTTTGACCCCCTCAGGCTCTTACCTACCCCCCTCAGCCAGCCACTACCCCCGCAGGATTTTTTGGAAGAATTTTGTATAGAAAATAATAATAAAAGTATGCCTCGATTTGGTGTAAATAAGCGCAGGGTAGCTTATTTTAACCTATTTTAACAAAAAATAACCCCAAAAAAACTTGATTTTAGGGAAAAATCGAACGTTTTGACTTACCATTCTCTCAGCCCCCTCAGACGGTCCTACCCCCTCAGGCCCCCTCAGGAATTAAAAGTTCTACCCAGCATCAGGCGAAATGCTAGCCCATGTCTGACGGCAAGTAAATGCGTACGTAGCTAATCAAAAGCGAACTTTGTCGTCAAAAGCTAAAAGTCTGATACAAAATGAAGTTTTAATGCGAATAAAAGAATAATTTTGCGTTTAACACCTGCTTGTTTAGAGCCACAGTCTGTGAGCAGCTCGTCGAGCGAGCAGATGATGTACTCGGACATGTTGACTGACGGAGAGGGAAGCAAAGATTCAGAAGCAGGGGTAGACCGGGAAACCGACCTTCACTGCATGGATGGGTTCCTTCTGGCGGAAGCAGAGCGTCAAATTCGTGCCATAGGCGAGCAAGCCGAGATGATGCTCAGAGGAACTGAGGACAGAAAACGGCGGCAGGCTCAGAAGTCGCAGATGATGGTGCGTTGTGCAAACCGGTTGGCTTTCTTTCTTGTAGTTTTACGTAACAGCTTTTCCGTCTGTCTCAAGTATACGGCCAAACGCCAAAGCATGCGAAATTTACTATTGTTGACATTTATTTTTGTTAAACCATTCATGTAGTGGGGGTCTGCCACCCCGAGATCGGTAGCCCCCACCGATTTTTCTGGCAAATAATTTTTTCTAGCAATTTTAGAATTTAAGACCTAAAATTGCTAAAATCGTTAGTACTTTTTAGCTGTATTTAAGCCAAATTAGCGATTTTTAGCAGAAAATTGTGATTTTTACCCTGCCTCGTTTCCCAGAATTTGCGTTCAGACCACCTCCCCCGTCGGCAGATCTCCTGTTGTACATGTATGAATATGTAAAGCTTTTTTAAATCAGTCATGTCTGACGCCTGCGGACGAAGGCTAGAATTTCGGCTATTAATCAAGACCGAAATCATTTAATTTTTTCATTTTTTTCGTTACTGTGCGTTGGTTTTTGGTAGAAATCCTGAAGAACTGTAGACTTAGCGTAGCTTGAGAAAAGTGGTAGATTATAGCCTGTGAAGGTCAAGGGCCAATCCTCCTCCTCCTCCTCCCCTTCCCCCTCCTCCCCCTCCCCCTCCGCCCTGTCCCCCGTCCTCATTCGTGGTATGTGCATGCTGTACGTTAGGAACTTAAACTACCCCTCAAGTGTACCCCCAGCGGTCGATTACCCTTTTTCTTGAAGTTCCATACCCCCTCCCTCCCTAGATATTTGCACGGACGCCATATTTCCGGTCCGTCCCGTCTTAAAATTTTGAGCTGGACCGGGGGCGGCTTTCACAAAACTTTAGACGCCATCTAAAGGGCCTTCAGACTGGGTCGCCGCCCCTTTAAGAGCCAGTTTAAGTTACTCGCGACCCATGCCTGAAGTAAAATGGACAACTTTGAGGCGAGGTTCTCCGATTTGGCCCAAATTTTGCATGCACACATATATTGATGTAAGAAACATTACCTGCAATTTTCAGCTTCCGGGAGGACCCGGTTCCGGAATTAGAAAAATCAGAAATTTTCGGTTTTTCGGCAATAACTCGCTTACTTTTAGACGTAGCTAGTTGGGAATGGCATTTTTGAAATTCTCGCGTCACGCTCGATCAGGCTGAGTGATTCAAAATTATGTTTTCGAGAAAAAACTTTTTTCTGCTCCACTGGGGGGCTGATTCCAGGAAACCTAGAGTCCGGACAGGTCTAGAGATGTCCTAGAAATGTAGCGCTATCTTTTCTCTACAACATATAAAAAAATGAGCAAAATCGCTTTGTACCGCAAATTGAGAAAATTGAGGTTGAAAGTTGAAAATCAAGGTCCCGGAACGAAAAATACCATATGCACTGCATAGTTTGGGCAGCTGTATCTCGGGCACCATTAGACCGATTGAAACCAGGTTACCGGCAATAGAGCCGCCTTTTTGTGCTCTTTTCAATGGTTTTTATCTATGCTTAATACATAACGTTTTTGGCGGGAAATTCGAATTTTACTATTTTTCTTGCTGACAACATTGATTGTGTGTGGTCTCTGAAATTGTATAATGTTTATGTTTCTTAAAGACTGCATCTTTGATTGTATCTAGCTATATGGTATTAACTGGTACTCCATTTGCCATAAAAACATATTCAACAATATACCAGACCAGGTTATACTGGACTTTCTTTAATCTGGATTATTATTTAGCTTTTGTGTATCGTTAGAAATGTTTCTAAGTATTGTACTGTAGTAACCGCACATGCGATTTTCATGATTTTTGGGCGATTTTAGCTTTTCCAGGCCAGGTCGGAAATTTGAAAATTTGAGCCAAAAAGACAGCAGGTTCACTTTTTCAGAGACACATCTACGCTACCAGTATTGAGTGCACACCACAAGGAGGCTGCACAACTACAAGTAAGAATTGGGGACTTTCTCCATGCTGGCGGAAAGTTCCCAGCATTTACGATCGAACTGCTGTTCAATCCATTAAATGCGCCCGACCAAGTAACAGTATACCACATCAGCTTGACAGCACCAATGCCAAGAAATCGTGCATCGGTCTTTGCACAGATGCTGCCTGTGTTCAAAGAAGTAAATACTCTGTACCTCTTCAAAAAAACACAAAACAATGTAAGCATGAATTTCAGGTACATGGACTCCGAATTTTCCCTATAGCAGGTAAACGAACGGATGCTGTTTATATAGAGGAAATCGAACTTCTACCGGCAAATCTAAATAATACAATCACATTTCACATTCATGAATGGTTTGGATTTTGGAGCACAAACCCAGAAATCTGCATACGTGAATGGCATGACATAGGACCTGAGAAGCAAGGTATCTACAGTACATTCTGGGTAAGGAAGTAGCTCAACTCATTTCCAAAATCTTCAGAAAATCTGTTTTTGATCAGTTTTCTGACAAGCGCTATTCCCCAAAGTGGAACTAATCTAGTGGGGCAGAAACTGTACATCAGTTTACGAGGTGTGGCAGGCAGAACAAACGCTGGGCAGCTGCCCAGCAATCTAATCCGCACAGGCACAAACATCACTTATGCACTTTGGGCAAAAGATGTTGGTGAAGTTACTTCAGTTCAAGTCTTTGTTGACAGTCAGAATGTTCGTTATCCACACAGTGTGTATGACACCTGGTAAGTCGTTTTGATCATAGCTAAAGCACAATTAGCATCACTTGAAGCCAGACATGGGCAAAGAGCAGCTGATAGGGGTTGAACCCCATCAGCAATTTTTTTCAAGAATTTTGTATGGAAAATTATGATAAAAAATATGCCTAGATTAGGTGTAAATGAGCTCAGAATAGCTTATTTTTACCTATTTTAACAAAAAACAGGCCAAAAACCTTGATTTTATTTTATGCAAAAATCGGACTTTTTGGCTTACCGTCCCCTCAGGCGCTCCTGCCCCCATCAGGAATTAAAAATTCCACCCCCACCATCAGCCGAAATGCTAGCCCATGTCTGCTTGAAGCCTAAAGCACAAATTTCTTATTTAGGGTTGTTTCACGCGTTTCTGTTGGTGTACTGCCTGTGCGCAGATTTTATACACTCAACATACCAACGCAGCAGCAAAGTCTGAATCAAAGCCATTTCTTCCGCACATGGCGTTTTCAGTAATGATGATACGAATGTAACCTACCTGGTCTGGTATATTGTTGAATATGTTTTTATGGCAAATGGAGTACCAGTTAATACCATATAGCTAGATACAATCAAAGATGCAGTCTTTAAGAAACATAAGGTTCAGTATTGGGACCTTTACTCTTTCTAATCTATGCCAATGATCTTTTCTCTGTGGTTCAAAATTGTAATTTGAAACTTTATGCTGATGACGCTAAATTGTATGTATGCTTTGACAAAAATACTGATGTTTTTAATTTGCTCCAAGCAAACCTGAACAGGGTGTATGATTGGTCTAATCTTTGGCAACTACAGTTGTCACTATCAAAGTGTGATGTAATTCATATTGGTTATGGTAACCCTTCTCATAACTATGTAATTGGCGATACAATTTTAAGTAATAGGACAACAATAACCGATTTAGGCGTTATTGTATCAGATGATCTGAAATTCCATAAGCACATTGATCATATCTGTGCTAAGGCTAGACAACGGATACATTTGCTCTTTCGAGTGTTTAGAACAAGATCGGAAAAAGCACTAATAAGGGCGTATAATTCATATGTAAGACCTATACTGGAATATTGCTCCCCAGTCTGGAACCCTACTTATGTGGGTGATAAGGACAAACTAGAGAAAGTACAAAAAATGTTTACTCGAAGGTTATATTATAGATTGTATCCAAATCAGGAGAGACCTTCATATGGGGTTCGTTTACATAGGTTTAAGTTAGAGACGTTAGAAAAACGACGGTTGATAACTGACTTAAAAATGTGTTACCGTATTAACAGTGGGCATAGTTGTCTCTCCTTTGACAAATTTTACTCACGGCCCCGGCGAATGTCGCGACATCACAGAAACTCAAGAGCTCTCTATATGCCTAGGTTTAGGATTGACGTGAGAAAACACGCCTTCTCTATAAGAACTGTACCATGTTGGAATAACCTTTCAGAATTAGTGGTTCAATCGGAGACTCTGGGTCTTTTTTCTAACCGCTTGCAAACCGCTGGCTTGGGAGACTTTTTGAGTAATGACAGGTGGGATTAAGAGGCCAATGGGCCCTTCCCTTCCTCTTCTTCTGCAATAATCCTTGCATTAAACAAAGAAAATTATGGAACTATGCGTCTGTAATGATTTTGGTTATTTTCTGTGTTTTCTTTTGTTCACTCGTTGCTACGTATGTATGTGTTGTAGATGATAAACTTTTCTACTTCTACATAAACATTATACAATTTCAGAGACCACACACAATCAATGTTGTCAGCAAGAAAAATAGTAAAATTCGAATTTCCCGCCAAAAACGTTATGTATTAAGCATAGATAAAAACCATTGAAAAGAGCACAAAAAGGCGGCTCTATTGCCGGTCACCTGGTTTCAATCGGTCTAATGGTGCCCGAGATACAGCTGCCCGAACTATGCAGTGCATATGGTATTTTTCGTTCCGGGACCTTGATTTTCAACTTTCAACCTCAATTTTCTCAATTTGCGGTACAAAGCGATTTTGCCCATTTTTTATATGTTGTAGAGAAAAGATAGCGCTACATTTCTAGGACATCTCTAGACCTGTCCGGACTCTAGGTTTCCTGGAATCAGCCCCCCAGTGGAGCAGAAAAAGTTTTTTTTCGAAAAAATAATTTTGAATCACTCAGCCTGATCGAGCGTGACGCGAGAATTTCAAAAATGCCATTCCCAACTAGCTACGACGAAAAGTAAGCGAGTTATTGCCGAAAAACCGAAAATTTCTGATTTTTCTAATTCCGGAACCGGGTCCTCCCGGAAGCTGAAAATTGCAGGTAATGTTTCTTACATCAATATATGTGTGCATGCAAAATTTGGGCCAAATCGGAGAACCTCGCCTCAAAGTTGTCCGCCACGGGTCGTCAGTAACTTAAACTGGCTCTTAAATTCTGAAGTGACTTTCACGAAGGGACACTCAAATTCTAAAGTGGCTTTCACAAAGAGTCGGGCCTTCAGATTTCTAAAGTCTAAAGGTCCAATTCTAAAGTACCTCAATAGGTACTTTCGACCAAACTTTAGACTCTGTTTTGGCTGTTTTCTGTCTTGGAATGGCACTTTTCCCTGTCTTTGATGTCTGACAAGTCATCAGGAAGACCAGAAACTTCCATCCCCGTGTTGACCCTCTCTCTTCACTGCTACGATAACGAAACGTTCAGGGAACGGTTTCAATTCTCAAAGGAAACGTTTCACTATATTCATGGCTTTGTTGTCGATGATCTAGATCGAAGCACCCAAAGAAGCAAGGCCATCACCTCTGAGTTGCAGCTTTCTGGCTGCTCTTCGATTTGATTCCGGTCAGGCTTTCCCTAAAGTTATTGTGGATACCCTGGGCATCTTAGAGCCGTCAATGAACCGCATGGAACGGCTTTCGGTGTAACGGCACGGCAGATCCGGTCGGTTCCCATTTACCTACTCGCTGTCGGTGGCCTGCGTAGTGCTTTGTGCCGACGACCAACTCTGCGGCAAGCAACTTGCCGCGCCGAGAGGATAAGCGCACGAGCACGCGCTCAGTGGCTTTGCGGCCTAAACCACTACACCAATTTTGCCGGCTCTTCTTCCTTCTTTAACATAATGCTGGCGAAATATGTAGTTTTCAAGTTTGCCTTTGTACAATCTCTGAATGTCATGTTGGAAAATCATTAACAACTCATCAAAACTTGCTCTGTTAAAGGGAAAGTTCGGGCAAAATTGGTGGTAACCATATTACCAACCATAGGACGTTTGAACGCTGCGTCTCATACATACATGTAACAGCTCCGGGCCGACCTGGGGGGAGGGGGGTAGGGGGGTTTTCCTCAGGTGGGGGGTCGAGGGGGGTTTCGCCCAGGTGGGGGTCCCAAATTTCAAAAAGCTCCAAAACGCCTAGAAATGCGTTTTTAGCACGTTTTTTCAGTAAGGACGCTAAAAATCGCTATTTTAAGCTGCCAAATAGCGTTTTAAAGCTAAAAACAAGCAAAAAATGACAAAAAGAGCTTCAAAAAACACCGATTTTTCTTAAATATCAGCAGTGGAAACGCCAAATTCGGTTTCCAAAGGCTTTTCAAGTGAATTTTAGGCTAAAAATTAGTGATTTCTGACCCAGTTTGTTAATACTGGAGCCACAACCACCAATTGTATTTTTTGGTCGGGGGAGGGGTCCCTTAACCTGTCTCGGGGGGGGGGGTGAGGGGGGGTTTGGCCTTTCCAGCAGGGGGGTAACCCCCCAAACCCCCCTAGTACATGTATGGTCTCATACCGTACTCATCTTTTCATTCCGGCCAATTTACCGGTACATGTAGCAGAATAGGGGCCACAACATACAATGTATGTGCATAGTGAAATGATTATGTAACATTTGCTCTCTTTTTGCTTAATAGTTAATGGAAGAAGCAATAACCTTAGCCAGCCGAAATAGTTAATGCAGCCACGGGTTCGCGCTTCAGAAAATTAATTCACCAGTTAGACTTTTCTTGCGGGGAGGGCACTCGTCGGATAAACGGCCACGCCCTCCTCTTGATCTGATTTTCTTGTTACTCTGTTGGATGTCTATTAAACATTCATAGCCAGAGCGTCTCCTCTGCGTCAATCGTACGTCTACATATACAGTAGTATGTACGTAGGTTCCAATTAATGTACATGTGAAGTAATCGTCCGCAGGTTTTACGTATGAGCGGTTGTAAGAAATAAACTTAAAACTAAATAATTAAGTTGTTCGTAAATTTCTTGTGATATCTTACTAGTATGGACATGCATTGTAAGTGCAGTGGCGTATCCAGGGGGGTGTAGGGTGTGTACACCCCCCTTTGCGGTGGAGGTAGGAAGAAAAAGTCTGTCAAAAATATAATGAATTATGTACTAAAACTGTCTATTTTGTGCTCAGAATGCCTTCTAAATGCATTTTTGAAGGCTAAATTTTCAAAATTTTCTCGCCCTGGTCGGGCAGAAGCCCAACCAGGCCATTATAAACTACTAAAACTTGTAATTTCTGTTAATTTTAAGCTCGGAATGCGTTTTAAACGCGTTTTTGAAGGTTAATTTTTCTAAATTTTCTTACCCTGGTTGGGCAGCGGCCCAACCAGGCACTTTCAAAATTTTACACCCCCCTTTCCGAAATCCTGGATACGCCACTGTGTAAGTGGTACAAACTTTAAAGGAAATGGAACAGTCCAGCGTGGAGCAAGAACTAGTGAAACTGGATCAAGCCAAAGCTGAAGCAGAGATTGAGCAAAATAATCTTCTGCAGAAGTTTACCGAAACTCATTATCGATCGCAAGAGCAGGAAATCAAGTAAATTGATTACATATGAAGCGTGATAGCGCTGTTTTTAATCTGCCTTGAATTCAGAGTTTCTTCCTTCGATGCCTCCGTCAAGGAGTTGGAAAGTCTAACTACTGAAGAATTGGACAAGTTTGAACGAGGTACAGTACTCTTCTCTATCTATCAATGTACATACAAGTTGTGTTTAAAAAGCGGGCCACACCGTTTCCGGGTGGCATGGGTTGATATACCAACCTTTCTTGTGAAGTTAGGGTTAGAGGAAGTACGAGAAAAACAAAACCTGTTAATTTGCACTCATAATATACGTACTATGTACATACATGTACAGTGTATGCAGCCATGCGACTATAAAGCTTCTGTAAGCTACAAGCTCTATCTTCATTAGCCATGTTGCTTTCAGCACAGTTGCGGCTGTCGGATCGAAAACTCCAGCGCGACGCAGCGTTGAAAGAATTGACTCAAAGACCAGCCAGAATCTCAGAAGCTGTCGCCAGTAACGAAGCGTTGCATTCTGAGCTTTTGGCGCGGTTTCTCGAACTTAGACGCCAAAACGACAATATGGCACGAATGAGCGAATTGCAGCTGAATCTCGACTATCTGTGCAAGCGAATGGCTGATAATAGCACAGAGGAAGAGCTGTTGAAAAAGCGCGACCAGTTGGAGCTGACCTTTTCGAAGGCCAAACAGCGCATGCTCCTCCAAAAGGAAACTCACGAGCAGATGCGTCGCGAGTTGGAGGAACAACAGAGACTGGTCGCAGAACGAGAACGAGAGCAAGAAAAGGCCCGTAGTTTGCTGGAACTACGCAACCAAGAGTTGCAGGAACAGCAGCGCGAACACCAACGCCAGGCCGAAGAGCGAGAGCAGCAAGAAACAGCCCGTCGCTTGCAGGAAGTCTGCAAACAAGAGTTACTGGAAGAACAACTGCGTGAACAAAAACGTCTGGCCGAAGAGCGAGAGGACCAAGAAAAGGCTCGTCGTTTGCAGGAAGTCCGCAAACAAGAGTTGTTGGAAGAACAACTGCGCGAACAACAACGTCTGGCTGAAGAGCGAGAAGAGCAAGAAAAAGCCCGTCGCTTGCAAGAAGTCCGCAAACAAGAGTTGCTGGAAGAGCAACTGCGTGAACAACAACGTTTAGCCGAAGAGCGAGAGGAACAAGAAAAAGCCAGTCGCCTGCAGGAGGTCCGAAAACAAGAGTTGCTGGAAGAGCAACTGCGTGAACAGCAACGTCTGGCCGAAGAGCGAGAGGAACAAGAAAAAGCCAGTCGATTGCAGGAGATCCGAAAACAACAGTTGCTGGAAGAACAACTGCGCGAACAGCAACGTCTGGCTGAAGAACGAGAGCAACAAGAAAAAGCCCGCCTCCTGCAGGAAGTCCACAAACAAAAGTTACTAGAGGAACAACTGCGCGAACAGCAACGTCAGGCCGAAGAACGAGAGCTGCAAGAAAAAGCCCGTCGTCTTCAGGAAGTCCGCAAACAAGAGTTGCTAGAAGAACAATTGCGTGAACAACAACGTCAGACCGAGAAGCGAGAGCAGCAAGAAAACGCCCGTCGCTTGCAAGAAGAACAAGAACGTCAAGCCAAAGACCGAGAGCAGCAAGAAAAAGCCCATCGCTTGCAGGAAGAACGACAACGTCAGGCCAAAGAGCAAGAACAGAAAGAAAAGGCTCGTCGCTTGCAGGAAGAACGACAACGTCAGGCCAAAGAGCAAGAGCAGAGAGAAAAGGCCCGTCGCTTGCAGGAAGAACAACAACGTCAGGCCAAAGAGCAAGAGCAGCAAGAAAAAGCCCGTCGCTTTCAGGAAGAACAACAGCGTCAGGCCGAAGAGCGAGAGCAACAGGAAAAAGCTCGTCGCTTACAGGAAGAACAACAGCGTCAGGCCGAAGAGCAAGAGCAACAGGAAAAAGCCCGTCGCTTACAGGAAGCCCGCAAGCAACAGCTGCTAGAAGAACGATTGCGTGAACAACAACGTCAGGATGAAGAACGCGAGGAGCAAGAGAAAGCCAATTATCGACGCAAGATTTCCATTAAACGCAGTAAAACCCCTATCTCGCGGCTTGGCAGTCTGTCGCACTCAAGTAGCAGCGACGATACGGCAGAAAAAACACCAGCACAACTGCGACCCCAGGAGAAGACCGTCTTAGACCAGACGACACCTAGCCGCCGATTTTTCATCTCAAAAACACCCAGAAGTGCGCAGAATCCTGGACGCAGCGGCATTTCGTCGGCCCTCAAACAACGGGCTCTTCTGAACCCTCCTTCCAAAATGAGAAAGGTAGTGCTATTTGCTTGGTACATACTGGTTGTTTAGCGCGCAATACTTTATCGTTTGGTCAAGAAGAAAACACTGCATCGGGTACTGTAAACGTTTAAGTTGAGCAAGTTCAGCGCACTGCGATTTTCTCATGTTTTTTCAGTTTTTAATGGTTTTTCTGGATTTTGCCTCAAATTCGGAAAGTAAAGTGTATGCTAAGATTTCCACAAAGCTCGGCGTACCTCCAGTAACCATTATTTAAAAGCTGAATGCTATGTACACTTGAAGAAGAGGCGCCAAGAAAAACCCAAGTGAACGAGTGGGTTCAACAGGATTTTTTCGAAGAGGCTCCACTCCACTTTTGTCGAAAGAATGTTTGGAAGTGGCCAGCTTTCTGCAAAACTTTGCAGACACAGCCATCCCGAATTGGAGGCAAATCCATGAATACGAACCATTTTTAAATTTAAAAAACTGAAAAACAGAAGAAAATCGCAGCGTGTGCTGAAGTGGCTCAGTTCAAACGTTTATAGTACCGACTCAGTGGTTTCCTCTTGATCGGCACCAGCCAATCGATCGGCCATTGCATGCTGTTTAAATGAGACCGAGATGTAAAAGATCGGTCTGCTCAAACTAAAGTCTGAAGTACGTAAATTACCGTTTTTTAACAACCTGTACAGTGTTGGCCAAAAAAGACCACCTTGCCATTTTTCAGGTTTTCCGAATGACTTCAAATGGCTGTCATTCTGTCAATTTATGCCACGATCACGACTGAAAATATTTTAGCCATACATGGGCCGGAAAAATCCGGAGGGGGTATGGAGACCTCGGGGGGGGGGGGGGGGGGGGGGTCCCCCGAAAAAGGAAAAAAACGCCTATTTTAAAAGCCCAAAAAACGCCTTATGAGCGAAAATTTTCTCCCTCCGGGAGGGGGGTATGGGCCGGCGAGTGGGAGGGTTAACCTCCCTTACCGCCCGCCCATGTATGATTTTAGCACGATTATTATTGCCTTGCTTCTAGTTTGTTTTGGTCACACACATCCTGTTGCCCTTCCGTGACCCTGAGTTTTGCCTTGCTGAACTTTCATTTTCAATGTCAAAACGAAGAGATCCGAGTTTTCAGCCGCCAAATTTAAACATGTACACTGTATCTCTCGGATACCTTCAACGGATCTTTCTCAAATTTTGCTCGTTAACCAATCGATACGGTCTTTTATCCGTGAAAAGTTAAGTTTCATAGCAGAACGGTTCTTAGCTAGCGCATTTTAACTTTTCAATGTAGGCGAAAAATTGGCATTGTGAAAAATAGATACGGTCCCCTCTGCACAGAAAGCAGGGAAGTACAGCACTGTACGTACGAACTACGTTGTGGTTATGGTTAACATGTAAAATTTGGTAGGAATGGTTATCAACATGTAAAATTTGAAAAATATCCTCTGCAGCATTCCGGAGATATGTGCATTTATGCTTGAATATTGGCGGCTGACAATTCGGGTCTCTTCAGTTATCAATCACTTCAGTTAATAAGTGCAAAACTCAGGGTCGGTTGAAGTCTATCAGGCAAGGAATTGGTCACACCAAAGTTTGAGCGTATAATTGACCGGAAAATCATAATTCGGTCCAAAGTTGACGGAATGACAGTCAGGGATTTTCGACGTACGTATACCACTGTAACAAGGTCAGTTTTAGAAGCCGACGTACGATTCCACCGATGACATTTTCGGCGTATTTGGCAGCGAATTCAGCGATTAAACCACATGCTTTCTTGTGTGCGTGAGTTCACTTTTGTTCGGTTCGTGTTGGGTTCTATTCTTACGTTCACTGTCACAGTTTTCATTAAATTGCACACTAATTTCAATACCACTCCAAAACGAGATTACGTACATTCCGACCACGTTGATTGGCTCTTAAAAAATAGCATTCTACAGTGTGCAGATTCTTCAGTGCAGGTCTAAACGCTCTACATCAACATTCACAGCTTGGTGACTACGGCAAATAAACTGAAAAGGGTGTACTCCTACCAAAGCACCCTTTGATAAGTCATTTTTTCGTTCGCTGCCTAACCGTACCTCTCCTCTATCTGTTGCAATGTATGTCAGTAGAGTGCGAACTGGTATTGGGTATTGGGTATTGTGTATTGGGGTGTTTTCCAGGTATTGGGTATTGGGTATTGGGGTTTTTACCCCCCAATACCCAATACTAAATTGGACAATTAAAAATAGAGAAAAATCGATGCTGACCTGAAAAAAAATCGAAAAAGTTGATCGATGATTCGGTTTAGTAGCTGTTTTCGCGTTAAGGAGCCGTCCATAAACGACGTCGTTCAAAATCCCGATTTTTCGGAGCCCCCTCCCCTTAAGACGACGTCGTTTTAGGTTTACCCCCTTCCCGATAAAAGTGCAGTACATACAGAACGGTCATGTTTTCTTGTTACATACTACGCAATCAATAGAATAAATCCCTACAACCACTCTGGGAAGCTTTTCCGCACTGTAGAAACCTTTGACAGAATGTACTTAAATTGAAAATAATACAATCAAAGTTCCCTATTATTCTGAAAAAAGCGACGTCGTTCTTTGCTAAGCCCCTCCCCTCCTAGTGTGGCGTATATCGTCGCATTTCAGCCGACCCCCTCCCCCTCTAGAATGTCATCGTTTATGGACGGCTAGTCAGCTAAACGTTAGTAGAATTTCCTAAAGTGTACGCTTTTCTAAGCGCTACGCCAGTAATTAATTTCTCTGTTCTTATCTAAAATAAAAATGGTGACATTATGTCACCATAATGTACTAGCACCGTACCCATGCCGGTGGTGCACACAATTTCCGGCCGATCCGGCCGAGTTAGGAAAAAAATCGCCGGAAGCAAGAAACACCACTGAATTACGAAATATTAAGTACCAAAACTGTTAATTTCTGCTAATTTTACGCCTAAAACGGCTTCTAAATGCTTTCCGAAAGGCTAATTTTTAAAAATTTTCTCGCCCTGCTTGGGCAACGGCCCAACCAGCCTCTTAAAAATTTTAATTTCAGTGCCAAAAATCTTGTGTACACAACTAGAATGTACCTGTCCACTGAAATGAAATTTTTGGCCCAGCTACGCAAGTATTGGGTATTGGGTATTGGGGTATTGGGGGTCTCAGGTATTGGTATTGGGTATTGGGTTTTTTAGGTATTGTTCGCACTCTATATGTCAGTACGTATCTAAGTTTAAGAACGAAAGACCTACGGAACGAGCATTGTTAGCTAGCACTGGCCCCTCGTCTCGCAGCCTTTGTTAATAAGCAGTGCAGTATCCAAGTAACGCTGAACGCGGCTGAAACTAATTATTTCTCAGATGCTTCCACAAAACAACAGCACAGCTGACAAAGCGATGCACAGACAGTTTGTTTTATACACTGAGAAGTCCAACAAGCAATTCTCAAAGCAGTTGCAACTGCACAAGAGACGGTGCTTTTAGAGTTGTGCTTGCTGGGGCAACAACCATACATGGGTCGGGTCGGACAGCGCAACTCTACCTCTTCCGATCGGACCGGTTAGAAACATACACAGGCCCAGACATGGGCAAAGGGGGGGCTGAGGGGGTTGGCCCCCCATCAGGCTCTGATCTACCCCCCATCAGCCGGCCGCTACCCCCCATCAGGAATTTTTGGGAAGAATTTTGTATAGAAAATTATGATAAAAATATGCCTGGAATAGGCGTAAATGAGCTCAGAATAGCTGATATTAACTTATTTTAATGAAAAATAAGCCAAAAAACCCTGATTTTCGCCAAAAATCGGACTTTTTGGCTTACCACCCCCTCAGCCCCCCATCAGGCGCTCCTACCCCCCCCCATCAGCCCCCCCCTCAGGAATTGAAAATTCTACCCCCCATCAGCCGAAATGCTAGCCCATGTCTGCACAGGCCGGAAATAATATGTGGTTTTCGGCTGGGGTTGGGGAGTATAAAATCGCTTTCGCAAAAAAAAGTCGCCAAAATCTTGGGGGTATATGGCATGGGTTAAACTACCCTCACCGTCGTCTAATCTATGGTTACAAAACCGGTCTGGTCACACATTTAACAACTTTTGGCCACCTTCTGTTCATAAGTCAGACACATGCACGTAGGTTAAGAGCCCATAAGTTTTTTGCATGTTCCCACTCCATTTTGCTCGGCCCATGTATGTGCAGCACGGAAAGGAATTTGAGATTCAAGTGAGTGGCGTAATAAAACAGAAAAGCTCTTTCAATCACTGTCCAGTTCCTCCTCTTGCACGTCCTTTTGCAACTCGAGAACGTGTTCCACCTCCTTAAGATGTCCGTCCTCGCCAACTGTGGCCGGTTTAATGACTCCCTGCTTCATCAACTGGTCGATCTTGTTCACCAACTGCATCGCTTCGTACTCTTTCTGCTCCTCGCTCATACCCGCAAGAGGGTTCGGTCGGGGCTCCTCTACGTAACCGACCACAGGGTTCACCCTAGAAAAGACGCCTGCAGTGGCGCACCTAAATATAGAACAACTAACTTGTCTTTGACGTTTTCGTATTCCTCTGTGTCAGAATTTTCCGACTCAGACGACGGATCGCGATCCGGATTTCCCATCAACATGCCATAGTTGGCCAACAGACCTGCCGCATTCCCATACCCAGTGTACTTGATAAGGCGGTCCACTGAAGTAAATTATCACACTCTTAGACTTAGACCATAGTTCAGGGTACCCAAATATTTTAAAAACAATCCGCTTTTATTGCAGTTTACATTTCAATCGGCACCTGGGGCCGCATTCAAAAACTTGAGGGGGTGGACCCCAGGCCGCCGATACCCCTCAGGAATTTTTGGAACAAGATTGTACAGAAAATTATGATAAAAGTATGTCTACATTAGGTATAACTGAGCTAAGAATAGCTTATTTTAACGAAAAAAAAAAACAAAAACCTTGATTTTTGTAAAAAAAAACCGGACTTTTGCTTATCAAACCCCCAGCTACCCGCTCAGCAATTGAACATTTACCACCCCCTCAACCGAAATGCTTAAGCCCCTGTCTGCCACCAACCATCCAAAAGTTAACATAGGCAAAAAAGATACAAGACGATAAATCTGTGTTTAGTTCTCAACCGATAACCTTGTAGATGAAAGAATTACCGCTTTGCTTGCACAGCTCGAAGAGAAAGTGAGCAGACACCTGTCCCACACTTCCCACTGCAGTCATCAATCGCACCATTTTATTGCGCAGAGAATCGCCTTCTTCCGGTTTACGAAGCACTTCATCGGCTAACGGCGGCAGCACCTAAAGCAAATCTTCAGGGTGTCTCAAAAAAAATGATCACATTTCTTTTTACTGCCATTTCCGCAAATTTTGACCAAATAGGCTGAAATTTGGAACATAGGTGCCAAAAGTCGGGGAATTTTATGTGTTAAAGTTTGGTGCACTAAGCTTGACTCATTCCCGAGAAATTTCAAAAAAAGTGAAATTTGGTAATTTCAATAGTGAAAGCCGGTCACCGAAAAAATGATCACATTTCTTTTTACTGCCATTTCCGCAAATTTTGACCAAATAGGCTGAAATTTGGACCATAGGAGCCACAATTCGGGGAATTTTATGTGTTAAAGTTTGGTGCACTAGGCTTGACTCATTCCCGAGAAACTTAAAAAAAAAAGTGAAATTTGGAAATTTCAATAGTGAAAGCCGGTCACGAAAAATGTAAACATTTTCTTTTCCTGTATCTTTTCTAATTTTTGTCGGTTTTGGATGAAATTTGGAGTGTAAACGCAGAAGTTCATTGTAATTCGTGTGTAAAAAGTTGACGCATGAACTCCAATGCTATCGTTAGAGTTTAGGCGATAATGAAATGTAACGTTTTTTCGGTGACCGGCTTTCGCTATTGAAATTACCAAATTTCACTTTTTTTGAAATTTCTCGAGAATTAGTCAAGCCTACTGCACCAAACTTTAACACATAAAATTCCCCGAATTTTGGCACCTATAATCCAAATTTCAGCCTATTTGGTCAAAATTTATGGAAATGGCAGTGAAAAGAAATGTGATCATTTTTTCGGTGACCGGCTTTCACTATTGATTTAACAAATTTCACTTTTTTTGAAATTTCTCGGGAATGAGTCAAGCCTAGTGCACCAAACTTTAACACATAAAATTCCCCGAATTTTGGCACCTATAGTCCAAATTTCAGCCTATTTGGTCAACATTTGCGGAAATGGCAGTAAAAAGAAATGTGATCATTTTTTTGAGACACCCTGTATCACTACGCAGTCACGGGTGAACTGGCAAAAACCGATGTTTTAACTAAAATTTCAAAATACGGTTGAAAAATACTGCTGTTTTAGAGTTGGCTAACTTTTTCACCTTTCATTCAATTTGGCTACACTAGTTCAGCTTGTGGCTACTGCCCGCTCCTCATGACTGGCTAGCTTTCTCAAATACTGAGTTTAAGGTGTTAATCTGGCATCGGCGTGTAGCTTAGTGGTTAGAGTACTGGACCGGCAATCCAAAGGTGCTGGGTTCGATTCCCAGCTACGCCATTGCACATGCCTAACTTTTTCACCTTTCATTCAATTTGGCTATTTCGATGCGTTGTTTACAATAAGTCAAAATTACAAATCATACGAGTAACAGGTGGTGTGCACCCCACCCGACTTAGGCCAGACTCCACCGGATGCCCCCACGAGACGACCTTTCCGACCCCTCCGATTTCTCTCAGTAATTTTTGAGCAAATTTTTGCGATTTTTTTACAATTTCAGACACAAAAATTGCCAAAATCGCCTTCAAAACAGCACTTTAGCCAAAAAATTGTGATTTTTGAGTGTTTTTAGTGCCCAACCGCCTCCCCAAAATTTGGGCTCAGACCGCCAAACCCATTCGGCGGATGACCTGTTTCATGTATGCTATAAATCAATAACTGTTCCAAAAGGCCAAAGAAACGCAAGAAGTCCTCTAAATGGGCACCAAACACGCAACGCATCCACAAATATGGAATAAACAAGGTAGCATAACGACAAAGTTTACCCTAAATCGCAGGTATTTCCTGTACTTTCTGTTGGATCTAGCGAGATCGATCAATAAAGCAAAGGTGGGGATGAGCAAGTCTTTGTCGTCGCGTTTGTCACTCTAAACAGTTTCAACTGTAGACAGGCAGACAAAGGGATTACTCTAAACGAAAAAACAAACATCTGCTCTCGCAGCTGTCACGTCTAAAATAGCGTCCAGTGCCCTCATATCACAGCCTTCGAACGCGCTGGGTGTGTTTTGGTCAGCCTGCACGACTAGAAACTCGAAGCAGACCGTCGGCAAGACAGTCAGAATGTTGATGCAGTTTGTGCGCAGATCCATCTCGAGGCTGTCGGTGGTATTCACTCCGTCCTCGGTAACCTTAGCCACCAGCAACTGACGGCACACGCGCGACACTCGGTTGCAGTCTAACCGGTCCTGCTGAAAGAAACAGAACCATCATAGCGTTCGCTCACAGAGGGCAAAAGTTCAAAAAAAGCCAAAATGCCTGAAAATGAGTTTTTAGCACAGAACGCTAATTTAAGACAGCCAAATTGCTTTTAATAGCTAAACGCAGGCATAAAATGACAAAAACTGATTTTAAAACCGCCTAAACATCTTGAATAACAGCAGAGCAAACGCTAAATTCGATTACCAAAAGGTGTTTTAAGCTAAATTGTTAATTGTTTCAGTGTCAATTGGCTAATACTGGAGATGCTACTAGTTAGTACTGGTAATTTTGGGTAAGGTGTAAGGGGGAGGTACGGCCCCAAAGCCCCTAGTACATGTATTTTAGCTGTCATTTTTGGTTGCGTGTCCGTTACCTACCATAAAGAAAAATTGAACCGGTACCAAACACATGTAATATGTCGCCTGCAAAATGGTACCGATATCATGCGTCGATTCGACATGAAAAGGTGTGCCATCACTCGTGACAGTTTATGGTACCGATACCCGAGGTAACGCAGTAAGTTGGACAAATGTCGAGAAGTCACAGACTGTATAGCAACAATAAAAGAAACCTCAGAAAGAGAGTCGGAGCGAAAATTGGCGGCCACATTGAAGAGTGCCTTGAGCATGTCAGATAGTAAAGCGGCGTGTCTGGGCGACAGTTGCTCAGCACTGTACTTCTCGAGCAGAAAGGAAAAGGAATGCAGCGCTTCGTGTTGTCTGTAAGCTTTCTGGCGAAGCCAACTGCAACGCGCTGTTACCACGAAGAAACAGCGAACGTCGAACGCCAGCCGGTCTTCGTTCGCCGCCAAATCGGACAGGTCCGCTCTGACGTGCTCCGACACCGCTGCTCCTGCGAAGAACTTTAGACTTCTGCACAGCGACTGGAAACAGTGATGGCCTCTGAAAAATTCACGGCACTGAAATAAATTAGTAGGAGGAAATTAACAAAATGACACTTACAGGAACGCATCACGCACTGCACTGCTGTGAAAGGTGGCATTGGACAAACACTTCTTGGCTTCGATTTCAACTAAAAACCATACATGGACAGAGAGCTTACCACCCCTCCTCCTCGGACGTCCAGCCCCCTATCACAGGAAAATCGGTAATCTTTCAGGGACTTTCCGGCTTTTTTCGGTAAATCGACCCGCTCCCTCTCTTCTGTAGCAACTCATACCCCTCAGATAGTAATACTGCCCAAAAATGGTAAAACGACCTAACTTCAAAATTCATCTTTTCGAGAAAATGCCTGCTAAAGGTTTCTGCAAAGAACTGTGCAGTACAAAACAAAGTTGAAAAAGTTATTCTGTAGTTTAGTGGCTCTTAGCTAGCGGAACTTCCTGCAACAGTAATAGTCAAATTTATGCTTCCCTGGAATTAGAAATTATTAATTAAACAGAGATAGGTCCTTTGGGCAATGCACACAACCTGACCCAGAACAGAAGTTAACACAAGCAAAACAACCTAACTCAATTCTTCTAGCTTTCTCCAAACCAGTATAGAGCACAGTGTAGTGAAAACTTGATGAATAGAAATGAGAGGTATTTGGCACATTTTTGGCACGTTATAAGAGAGCAAATTCAAGAGGCCTGTCTGGTTAGTAGCTGAATTTCTTAGCAGTCAAACGCGGTAAGCAAATCTGCCTGTCTCTTGCAAGTTTCAAGCAACATCTCCTAGAATTGCCTTCCAGTTGGCGGTATCAATGGCCCCAATTTCTTCAGAATATCCATCTTCCGGTCAGCGAAAATTCCCCTAGGTTAATCTTCAAGGTGGGCCGGCAAGAGTTGAAATTGATGCACTGTTTGCAAATCAATGTGCAGCAAAATTAACTGTCTAGTCTACCTTCGTTCCATCTATCAGTATATCAGCGTCCCTAACATCTGAACTGGCCTTGGCAGCTGGAGCATCCCTCAATTATAATAATATTTTGCTCCTTACATAGACAAACATTGGAGTAATACCTTTCCAGCACTTTTGCAAAATACAGCTTTCCAGTACGTCTGATCAAATACATTTTTCCAGGTGCCGGAGAGGGTAGAATTGTTGAGGGCCATATATGCGATATATGCAAATTTTCTTACAGCAGTTTGCCTTTTTGTTTTAGATTGCCAAATTTGGCCTTTTCTGTTGTTTTTCTAACAGTTTGAGTCAGTCTGGCCTATTATACATCGCAAAAGTCCATTTTTTAGCTGAAAAATGACATAAATTTGCTATTTTTAGTTTCAGTTTTTCCGCGATTTATGTTTTTTTCCGACCGTTAGGAAGAAACACCGAAAAAAACACACCTCACATCCCTGGTTAGAACCTTTGGCTTCTTGGGCGGTTTTCCGCTTCTCATTTCAAAACACTAACGCATTAGCTTTGTGTCCACCCTGGCCCTAGCCAAGCGTTACACAGTGCGGCCTTATCGGAATCTCATGAATAATTTTCGCTTGTTATGTAGACCGTGCCTGATTGGTACCAGGTGTGTTATGTTTGGCAGCTTCACATGTGCTCTTTATAGGCGCTTTCTTAGCTACAGGCATTGTCAGTGTGATGCGTTAATTTAACTGTTAAAATATCAAACTGTAACTTGGTTCTAAGAGTTAGGTCGTTTTAGCTTTTGACTGAAGGTACAGTTGCTCAAGTTAGGTCGTTTCTGACATTCTGTTTTCAACAAAGTAATTAAGTATGAATTTCCAACTTTTGATATAATGTTTTTACTGCTTCCTGGAATCCAAAACAGCAAAAAACGCAAATTTGGCGAAAACTCGAGTTAGGTCGTTTTTCCATTTTTGGGCAGAATAATACCCCTCATCCGCCAAATGTAAGGGGTTGGGGTTTGGGCGTGGTGGGAGGATTGAGCCAAAATTCGGGGGCGGTAGATCAGTAAAAATCACGCAAATTCGGTATTCTCTGTGGGAAAAATTCGCGAAAACAGATGTTCAGGATAAGCCATATTTTCTCAAGACTGCCTCAAGCTCAACAATGTATGCTTAAAATGAAGTGACAGCACGTAAGGTAGGGGTAGCAGCACCGGTATGCATTGAAGCAGGGTTACGCAGCAAGGAATACATGTGATCACTTACTGAGAGCCGTTTCCACATTGTTTTGCCAAGCTGGCATCGTTTCTGAGAGGTATCCTGCAAGAGAACACAAGACCTGCACCAGTTCCGGCGAAAACAACACGTCTATCTGATTGGAGTCTCGACTCAGCACGCGGCACAACGAGACACAGTTTAGTTTTAATTTCGAACTGCATGTGTCCGCTTTCAAACGACTGCTCAACACTTGACCGAGCTCCTAAAAACAAAACACCGTCAACAACTCTGATACGGTGCGAAGGGGAATGAGAGAGCGTACCGACTTGATTTCCTTTGTAAACTCGTCGAACGAGAAACGTTGATTCAATCGGTTGCTTATGTAGGAACTGAGATCATCAGCCAACTTTGACTCGTCCTCGTCATGTCTGAGCAGACGTGTCAGCTGCTCTGGACTATCCATAGAGAAGGTTGATGGACCCGTTTTCGGTCACCGCATATCCTATGCTCATCGATACCCACCACACAGAAACCGGTACGAGAATGTTAGCTTCGTCGGTGAAATGAAAAAGACGTACGCAACCTACAATAAGAATTATGAATTTAACACAAAAAATCGCTTCAGACAGTTCATCCAGTTAGTGATGTTCGGCCTATTTTGCAAAAACTCTTTCAAAAAAGCTTTTTGAAGATTCATTTCGAAATGAAAATACACCTGAGAGACGCATCAGTATACGGCACGCTCCGGAGGGCCTGCTTTCCCATACTTGCAATAGGGGCGGTTTTGGGAGTTACCCCCTAGCTATAAAGGACCGCCCATCCCAAAAATGCAAGTACTAGTAGCAGCTCCAGTACCAACAAACTGGCTCAGTCAGAAATAACAAATTTTTAGCTTAAAATTCGCTTGAAAACATACATGGGCCGGGGGGTAAGGGAGGTTAACCCTCCCACTCGCCGGCCCATACCCTCTCGGCCGGCCATCCCCCCTCCCGGTGGGAGAAAATTTTCGCAGCTTAAAATAGCAATTTTTAGTCTGCTTACTCAGAAAAACGTGCTAAAAACGCATTTCTAGGCGTTTTGGAGCTTTTTAAAATTTTGGACCCCCCTCTGGGCGAAACCCCCCTCACCGAAAACCTTCCCCTCCCCTGGGTCGGCCTGGACCTGTTACATGTGTTTTCCAAATATAAAAGTACCCCTAGAGACGCATCAGTATAGGGCACGTTCCTTAGTCGTATAGTCATAAGAAAGTTAATTAATTAATTAATATAGTCCAGTGGCGTTTTTGAAAGTGCCTGGTTGGGCCGCTGTCCAACCAGGGTAAGAAAATTTAGCCTTCAAAACGCGTTTAAAACGCATTCCGAGCTTAAAATTAACAGAAATTACAAGTTTTAGTAGTTTATAATGGCCTGGTTGGGCCTCTGCCCGACCAGGGCGAGAAAATTTTGAAAATTTGGCCTTCAAAAACGCATTCAGAAGGCATTCTGAGCACAAAATAGACAGTTTTAGTACATAATTCATTAGTTTCTTGTATTTTTGATAGACTTTTTCTTCCTACCTCCACCGCAAAGGGGGGGGGTGTACACACCCTACACCCCCCTAGATACGCCACTGATATAGTCCATTTCTGAGCTTCCCTGATTCCAACAAGCTACCTACACTAACCAACGAAAGGCTTTCTCGAGGAGGAGGAAACTGAGATCAGGTGTAGCTGGGGGAGTCAGGAACCGATCCCAAACATAAATTAATGCTTTTAATTATCCTAATTAATTATAAATTGACAAGTTCTATCGATAAATATCAATTATCAATTATTTTTTTGGCAAAATTCCAAAATTGTCCAAAATGGTCATGTCATATATTTATCATTTGAAAGCCCTTCGCCTGACGAGTCTAGTGATCACTACATTAGCATAGGGTACGCCCCGGGGGCCTGTTTTGCCAAATACAATAAAATATAGCTACCAACCACTAGAGACGCATCGAAAGAAATGAAAGAAAGAAAATTTATGAACATCGTCCAGTACAAAAGTCAAGTAGATACCGATCAGATTCAAAGGACGGGCTGGGCCGATCGACCGGCTTCTAATGCCCGACCCTTAGTATATGCAAGTAGATTCAAACCTGATAGTTCACTTTTAAAAGCATTTGCAGAAGAGGAATTTACCACTGAAGAAGGCAATGCGTTCCAAATACCTGTTACCCTGTTGGCAAAGAAAACGGCGAGTGAAAGAGCGCTGGACTTGCTCTATCAGATCAATGTCCTTCAGCAAGTACGGGTTCCAGATTTCTGAGGCACATTCCAACTGTGGTCGCACAAATGTCTTGTACATTTGCAACAAGAACCCTTGGTCTCGTGACAAAAATGTTTTAAATATCAGATTTATTTTCTGGAAACATTTAGTAGCTAAATTTTGACAATGCATAGAAAACTTCAAATTATCCGTTACTATTACCCCAAGATCAGTCATAGTAGAAACGATTGGAATTCTAATATCTGAAATAGTGTACTGAATCTGATCTTCGTTGGTATGTCCTAAGTGCAGAGCTGAGCACTTTTGAATGGCAACTCCTAACTGCATACCTTATGCTCAATCATATACTCTATTCAAGTCTAACTGTAAATGGGTATTGACTTTCACCCTTTTTTGTTGTAAAGTATGTTTTGGCATCATCAGCATACAATTTAATCCTTGAAAATTTGAGAACTTTTTCTATATCATTTATGTAAATTAAAAACAAAACTGGGCCTAAGAGACTGCCTTGAGGAACTCCAGATGTTACTAGAGATTTAGTAGAACAACTATTCTCAAGCTGTACATACTGTTGGGGATCTGTTAAATAATTTATTATCCATGATAAGAGGTTTCCAGAGACACCAATGCATTTTAGCTTATTGATAAGCTTAGGATGGGATACGCTATCGAAAGCTTTAGCTATATCCAAATAAATAATATCAACTGTTTCTTTCCTGTCTACTGCTTTAGTCCATTCATTTAGGCATTATAATAATTGTGTTACAGTTGACTTTTTACTCAAGAAACCGTGCTGAGCATGGGATATCAACTTATTTTCTTTTAAATGCTCAACTAGCTTTACTCTAATTATAGGTTCCATGACCTTACTGGATATACATAGAAGACTAATACCTCTATAATTTTTCACCTCCGATACAAGACCTTTCTTATGAACGGGTACAACCTTGGAAAACTTCCATTGACTGGGAAGTCCGCCAATAGCAAAAGAAAAACTAAAAACCTTTGCCTGGGTTCAGCAACAACCGCTGCTAGGTTTCGCAGGAAAAATTGAGGAATTTCATCAGGACCAGAGGACCGTTTAGCTGTTAACTTCAGTATATGATCAAACACAATTTGTGTGTCGAAATTTACGTTGCACAGTTTGTTTCGTGATAACTGCACTACATCGAAAGGAATTTGTCCATCATCAAGAATATATACAGAACTAAGATAGCGATTGAATTCCTCGCATTTTGCCGCGTTATCTAGTAGCAGCTGCCCATCCAGGGATCTTAGCACAGGAATTTCTGCTTTAGCGGCAAGTCGTGTACGAATAAAACGCCAAAATCTTGGGTTGGATTTCTTATCTAGTACATGTTTTTCAGACAGAAATAAATCCCTGCGTTTCAATCTACGAGCATCAGTAATAGGTACGCTTCGGAGGCCTGTTTTCCCCCTACGGGTACACATCAGTAGAGGGCACGTTCCGGAGTCGTATAGAGTAAGATTCCTAAGTTTGAACGGGTTAACGAAATAAGCGGTTGTTAAAAACCAAGGAATTGGGCGATAGGCTTTTTGCTTATGGAAACAAAACTACATGATCACTGGAAGAGGCACTGAAGGTTTGGTAAAGATCGCATGATCAGGAGAGGAAGAACGAATGTTTTTTTAAATTCGGTAAGTGTTCAAACTTAGGGACCCGGTGCCTAAGTTTGAACACTAAACGGTTTGATACCTTGCTCAATGTTTAAACGGTTTCAAAGTTTGAACACTTTCTACGTTTAAAAAAAGCCTAACAAACACGCTGCAACGTTGTTTTCGAAAAAACAACCACTTTACAAGCAGATAGCGGCATCAAAACGAAAGAACGTAATCACTAAGCGCCCAACTAATCTTTCATGTGTTCTTCGCAGAAAAACGGGTCGTCCTCATGGATCTGCTGCTTATAAAGCCTGTCAGCGCAATCAGAGCAGGTGAAATTTCTGCACTGGACGATTTTGCGACCTTGTTGATTGTTGTCGCAATAATATCAGGTCTGGGCAAGAGAAGTGTCATCCCACTCACAGTTACAAGAGTAACAGAGTAACTATCACCCTCCTCAGCATCTGATTCGTCAGATGAGCTGACCGTGGCAGCTCTAGCTCCAGATTTACGCTTTCTACCATGTAGCTTCTGTTTCTTGGCGGCAGCCGATTCTTCAGCTGATTTCAGCCGACTGCGTGCTTCAGCTGACGTTAAAATTTCGCCAGACTTAAACTTTTGGCATCTTTACACTACTATTTGAACTAGAAAGACACTAAAACAAATTTACAAACCAGTTTAACGTAATATGTCACGTTTGAGCCAAGAAATATGGAAATATAGGGGGTGTTCAAACTTAGGCACCTTAGGTACAATTTCATACAGACGAAGCGGTGCGTTGCAGAAAAAATCTGATGCCACAGATGAAAAGAGCATATATGAAAACTATTGTCCCGCCGGGTGCCTATGCTGTAACACTTATAGGGAGCTTAGCGCAAGACAATTAAAAAATTAGGTGTTTGACTAGTCACCGTTTCAGCTGCTCCTATTCCCTTACAACTGATCTTTGTTACGCAAAAGCAGAGCAGCAAATAGCCAAGACCCCACACCACCTGCGAACCTTGAATCAAGGATATAGCGCTTACAGAAATGGAGTACGGTGGCCGGGACCTTCCAGTGTTCAAACTTAGGCACCTGTTCAAACATAGGAATCTTACTCTAGTCAGTGATCAGAAAGTCAATTAATTAATGTATAGTCCATTTCTGACGTTCCCTGATTGATTCCCCCAGCTACCTAACCCGGAAAACGGAACTGACCTTCAAACTCAAATGTGGCAGAAAGCGCAGGACAGGAATCGCAGTCCAGATATCCACAATACCTGGTGAACAATCAATCTGATGAACTGAATGAAAAGACCTCTTGCTTGTTCGCTCTGTTTTTCTCGGCGCGTCGTCAGTGCCCAACACAGAAAAAAAGCGGTCGCCGGTTAGTTTTAAAGCACGGTGACTGCAATTGTTAGGCTCTGCCCCATTTCAAGAACAAAGAGTCACTTTCCTTAGATGACTTGTGTTGTGCTGTGTCGTACGGTCCGCGCTGCTTGACTTTTTCGGTCGCTGGCTTTCCTTGATCTCGACTTGCGTACAGGTCATACTTGCGCTTTCGTACAGTACGCAGGAGTGGTGTGGGCTCCTTTTGCTGCCGTTTCTTACTAGTGCGGTCAGCCATCAAGCGAGCTACCATTGGTAAACCTGGGGGCACTTAAAGATGTCTCGAAGATTTAGATCCGGGGGTCGTCCGTCGGGTGGGGGAACACCCTTGTTAGATCTATGGATTGTATCAACTAGAGTGCGAACAACACGTGAAAAATCCAATACCCCAATACCCAATACCCAATCGCAATACCTGAGACCCCCAATACCCAATACAAAATAAACAATACTTGCGTAGCTGAGCCAAAAATTGCATTTCAGTTGTTGTATTTGTGGGCCGAATGGGAGGTTGATACAGCAGGATTTCAAATAAAGGTTTATTGGGAACGATCGCCCAATAAAAGTAACAACCAATAACAATGAAGAAGCAGGACTAGTGAGTGACTCATGGGGTATGAGCCACAGGGGGGAGACAGTAGAGAGAGGGTAGCACACGAGGGCACAATGAGTGCACAGATTAGAAGCTCATCGAGAACACTGCAGAGCGGGCTGCTTATATACGGCCATAGAACGTTCCAGAAAGTTCTAGTCCGAGTAAGAGATAGTTCTAGTGTCCTACTTGGAAAAGCGGACAGTATAAGACATTCATAACCTTTAATTTATTAACGCAATAACGGCTTTCTATACCTAATCATCGGTCAATATTTTCGATTTTTTCAGGTCAGTTTTTCAGTTCAACAAGTATTTTCATCGATTTTTATAGGTCCTAATTAGTATTGGGTATTGGGGCATAAAAAGAGTACACAACCGAACAACATAGGTTTCTCTTTTGATAACTTAGCCCGTTCCGTTTGACTCAGTTGATGTGTACATACGGTACATATTCTTGATTCTGTTGTTGAAAGTTAGTCTGCCTGCACCTCGCTATCCAAAATGACACATAATAAAAAAACTTTCAACCAAACTACACAACACAATTTACACTGTTTCAGATTGTACACTGTTTCGAACGTTTAACGATAATAATTTAGACTGCTAACACATTCCAATCACTACATTTGCAACGCACCGTAGTTTTAGTCGCAAAATATTCGGGGGCAATTTCAGTTGCATTTTTGTTGCATTTTTGTTGGGCACTGACCCCGCGCGGTTTTTCTCGATCTCGCTCGCTCGAT
>JASANB010007933.1:0-16964 GCA_030248155.1 Sabatieria punctata
TTAAGAGTCAGTGTCTGAATCGATCGAGTCTTGGCCCTTTGCCCTATTCAGACACAAAATTGATAGTTTGGCGTAGAGGGCTGTAAGTTGGCACACTAATACTACTTGATGAGTTATTCAACTGCTGCTGAGGAATTCCCAATTCGACGCTCCACGCTCGAGATATAAGCCCGCGAAAATCGGCTTGCTTAACTATGGGACGAAAATTTCCAACTTGAATTTCTTTCTTGCTGAAAAGGGTTGGGACTTAAAAATTGGGGCTTTTAGGTAACTTTTCGAGTAGATTAAGAATCTTGAGTCCAAAATTGTTTTCGATTAAAAAAATTTTTTTCGCCCCCATTTGGAGCCCCCCAGCTCGACTGGAACCCCCCCTAGATGCACTTTTTTATTTCAGAATTTCGTAGCGCTATTCAGGACCTACATTTTGGTGTAAAATATTTAAGATTTGAGAGGTAGGTTTTTGAGAAAATTCACTTTGAATGTCCAAAACCTGGAAAAATCGCCAACTTTCAGTGTGCTCGGAAATGTCGCAAACGATTCCTAGCCTTTAAATCGTAACTGAGACCTAAAAATTGGGGCTTTTAGCTAACTTTTCAAGAAGATTAAGAATTTTCAGTCCAAAATTGTTTTCGATGAAAAAAATTTTTTTCGCCCCCCCACCCCTTTGGAGCCCTCCAGCTCGACTGGAACCCCCCTAGACGCATTTTTTTTATTTTAGAATTTCGTAGCGCTATTCAAGAGCTACATTTTGGTCTAAAATATTCAAGATTTCACATGTAGGTTTTCGAGAAAATTGACTTTGAATGAACAAAATCGTCAGACAATAGGGACAAAAAAGCAGGTTTTGGACATTCAAAGTGAATTTTCTCAAAAACCTACCTCTCAAATCTTGAATATTTTATACCAAAATGTAGCTCTTGAATAGCGCTACGAAATTCTAAAATAAAAAAATGCGTCTAGGTGGGGTTCCAGTCGAGCTGGGGGCTCCAAAGGGGGCGAAAAAAATTTTTTTCATCGAAAACAATTTTGGACTGAAAATTCTTAATCTACTCGAAAAGTTAGCTAAAAGCCCCAATTTTTAGGTCTCAGTTACGTTTTAAAGGCTAGGAATCGTTTGCGACATTTCCGAGCACACTGAAAGTTGGCGATTTTTCCAGGTTTTGGACATTCAAAGTGAATTTTCTCAAAAACCTACCTCTCAAATCTTGAATATTTTACACCAAAATGTAGGTCCTGAATAGCGCTACGAAATTCTGAAATAAAAAATTGCATCTAGGGGGTTCCAGTCGAGCTGGGGGGCCCCAACGTGGGGCGAAAAAAATTTTTTTCATTGAAAACAATTTTGGATTGAAAATTCTTAATCTACTCGAAAAGTTAGCTAAAAGCCCCAATTTTTAGGTCTCAGGTACGTTTTAAAGGCTAGGAATCGTTTGCGACATTTCCGAGCACACTGAAAGTTGGCGATTTTTCCAGGTTTTGGACATTCAAAGTGAATTTTCTCAAAAACCTACCTCTCAAATCTTGAATATTTTACACCAAAATGTAGGTCCTGAATAGCGCTACGAAATTCTGAAATAAAAAAGTGCATCTAGGGGGGGTTCCAGTCGAGCTGGGGGGCTCCAAAGGGAGGCGAAAAAATTTTTTTTCATCGAAAACAATTTTGGACTAAAGATTCTTGATCTACTCGAAAAGTTACCTAAAAGCCCCAATTTTTAAGTCCCAACCCTTTTCCGTAAGAAAGAAATTCAATTTGGAAATTTTCGTCCCATAGTTAAGCAAGCCGATTTTCGCGGGCTTATATCTCGAGCGTGGAGCGTCGAATTGGGAATTCCTCAGCAGCAGTTGAATAACTCATCAAGTAGTATTAGTGTGCCAACTTACAGCCCTCTACGCCAAACTTTCAATTTTGGGTCTGAATACCAAGACTCGATCGAATCAGACACTGACTCTTAAGTTGTATGTGCCGCACAGTCGACTAGACTTACGCAGGAATTTCTTTGCCTGTCGTGTTATACCGATATGGAATAGTCTGCCATCTGAAATTGTGGGCGCACAAACTGTATTTCAATTTCGTTCAAAGTTGTCCATGATGGACTTCTCGAAATTCCTTTTTGGGCGGGCATTAGAGCCGGAAATCGGCCCAGCTCTCCCAGTCTAAAGCCGAGGTCAGTTGGAGTCTTGTGTTGAATAAACTTTGTTGTTGTTTGTTGTTGTATCTTCTGTGATCACCCAATGCGTAAATTAGTGTTTTTAGGGTTGCACAGTTTTGGTCGAATTTTGTTTGTAAACGAGTGGGGTTTGGATATACATGCATGCATTCCTGTAGGTACATGTCCTTAATCGATGAGAAATTTTCATATTTGCCTACAAACTTGTCTAATACCCCCCCGGTAGTTTGCCACCAGTTAATAATATAAGATAGGGGAAACGCGTAATCTGAGGTAGAGCTCTATGTACGATACAGTAATTAGATGTTAATGTGTAAAATAATAATCGGAATGTTGGGAGCAATCGTTTACTGCCACATTCGGTTCTGTTTCTTAAAGACCTGCAATGGTTACGGCATTTTTTAATCGGTGAATATTTCGCTTTTTCTTCTAGAACTGTAAAGAGATGGCAGAAGAACTGCAACAACCGTCCATTTCGGAGTCGGGCAGAGTTCGTAACGTGTCGGTGGTGAAGCCGATAGTGTACGGAAGTCACGCCTGGTATTTCCAGCGAAAGCGCGATGAAGACGGACACACGCATCGCTGGAGGATCTTTGTCAAGCCCTACTATGTTGAGGTGTCTTGGTTGTTTTGCTGCTCCTCTCACATCATACATGTAACAGGGCTCTGCGCCTCCACACGCCCGATTGTGACCGTGCCATTTGACGCTGAGACGTTTTTCCGGAGCGAATTTCTGCAATTTTTTTAGAATTTCAGACACTGAAATCGCCTGTAAAACAGAACAGCACTGTTTAGCAGTATTGAAACTTGAAACTTTATCGTCCATTAGTTAAAACCCGACACTACTGTAGAGCAGCCACTGGGTAGGACAAGGTGTAAACAAATAAAAACATAAATAAAAGTCACATAAAACAACTGAGGTTAAAAACGCTCACGTAGATTACGAAATTCAGAAGAGTCTAAAAACTTTTCAAATGCGAACAAACCAAGCACAGGCACAGAAGGTGGTAAAGCATTCCACAAACGAGCAGCAACCGGATAAAACAGCTCACCCGTGGGGATTAAGTTCAAGCAATATTGCGATTTTTTAGGCTGTTTTGTACCCAACTCCCTCCCCTATTAATTGGGCTCAGACCCCGCCCGACCCCCATCGGCGGATGCCTGTTCCATGTTATATGTCAGATTTCTTTCTTGTTGTTAAGCCAATCGTAGTTTTTCTTTAAGGACACCACTAAATGGATTCGTAAAGTGACGTTCAAGCTTCATGAAAGTATTCAGAATCCTACAAGAGGTGGTTTACTATTATTTTATTATTATTAGCCAACAGGGGTATTAGTTTTCACCCAAGGGGTGGTTCGGTCGATTTCTCAAAAAGTTGATGAATTTTTATGAAATTGGCGATTTCCCAAAAGAGGTGGTTCAAAGTTTGTTTATGACGATGCGCTAAGCCCCAAACTTCTCCAACCCTACTAGTACAGTCAGGCAGACATGGGCTAGCATTTCGGCTGAGGGGGGGTAGAATTTTCAATTCCTGAGGGGGGGCTGAGGGGGGGTAGGAGCGCCTGAGGGGGGGCTGAGGGGTGGTAAGCCAAAAAGTCCGATTTTTGGCTAAGATCAAGGTTTTTTGGCTTATTTTTCATTAAAATAAGCTAATATAAGCTATTCTGAGCTCATTTACACCTAATCCAGGCATATTTTTATCATAATTTTGTATACAAAATTCTTCCAAAAAATTCCTGAGGGGGGTAGCGGCCGGCTGAGGGGGGGTAGGTCAGAGCCTGAGGGGGGGGGGCGACACCCCCTCAGCCCCCCCCCTTTGCCCATGTCTGCAGTCAGGCACTTAACGCCGTTTATGGCACTTGTACTATGACTATGGGTAGAGGTACCAGTACCACCACACTCCCCAAGCGTGGGGTAATGGTACCAAACCAACCACTACCGTAAACGGCGTTTAGTACCTGACTGAAGTATGTGACTGTAGCGATTTTATAGTGTGCGAAAAACCTCCATATGAAGTGAGCGAGACTGGCTGGGGCGAATTTGAGGTTATAATTCGCATTTATTTCGTCGATCCACAAGAGAAACCGGTAAGTTTTTTAATATCATAGAAATATGCGCCCTGGCATGGTTTGATTGATTGCGGTCCAATATCCTTTGACATCCTGAGATTTTTATCCCGTCCCATTTTGATTGCAGGAAAACAGCTATTTTTTCACTACATTCAGTGAATAACAGTCATACATGTAACAGGGGAGGTCTGGGGGTCAGCCCCCCACCCGACTTAGGCCAGCCCCCCCCCTGGATGCCCCCCCCCCCCCGAGACGATTTCACCGACCTCCCCCCTCAGATTTTTCTGGCAAGTAAATTTTCGAGCAAATTTTTGCAATTTTTTACACTTTCACACACAAAAATTGCCAAAATCGCCTGCAAAACAGCACTTTTTAGCTGTATTTTAGCCCAAATTAGCGATTTTTGGCAATTTTTAGCCAAAAAATTGCGATTTTTCTCGATTTTTGAGCGTTTTTTAGTGCCCACCCCCTCCCCCTAAATTTTGGCTCAGACCCCCCCGGCCGGCGACAGACTCCCCCAACCCCCCTCCCCCATCGGCGGATGACCTGTTACATGTATGATAACAGTAGTAGATAGAAACCGACATACATGTAACAGGTCATCCGCCGAGGGGGGTAGGGAGGGTTAGGCACTAAAAAGCGCTCAAAAATAAAAAAATAGCAATTTTTCGGCTAAAAGTCGTCAAAAATCGCTAATTTGGGTTGAAATACAGCTGAAAGTGCTGTTTTACAGGCGATTTTGACAATTTTTGTGTCTGAAATTGCAAAAAAAATCTCAAAAATTTGCTCAAAAACTAGTCAGAAAATTGGACGGCAGGGCGGAAAAATCATCTTTGGTAGGGGTCCCCATCCGGGGGTCTGGCCTAATTCGGGTGGGGCAGACCCCCAGACCTCCCTGTTACATGTATGAAAACAGACATGGGCAAAGGGGGCTGAGGGTGTGACCCCTCGGGCTCTGACCTACCCCCTAGGCCGCCGCTACCCAACTCAGGAATTTTAGGAAGAAGTTTGTATAGCAAATTGTGATAAAAGTATGCCTAGCTAGATTAGGTGCAAATGAGCTCAGGTTATTTTAACCTATTTTAGCGAAAAATAAGCCAAAACCTTGATTTTAGTAAAAAAAGATCGGACTGTTTTTGCTTACCAAGCCCTCAGCCCCTCTCAGGCGCTCATACCCCTCTCAGCCCTCTGAGGAATTGAAAATTCTACCCCATCAACCGAAATGCTAGCCTATGTGTGGTACCACCATAGTGGGCGTAAGTGTGGTAACTATGTGTGGTAGCAGTACCGTAAGCGACATTAATTCCATTGGGGGCTGATGAGCCAATGGACTCTAATAAATAAATTAAGTGTCTGACTGTGGTAGTTCTAGATAGGTTAGTGATATGGGTGTTTTCTTTCAGGTGACTGCATACCATCTTCTCAAGCTGTTCCAGAACGATCCTCAGTGCATGTCGGGAAAATCGCCAGTGGTTGCGGAATACTATGACGAAATTGTAACTCTCTCTCTCTCTCTCTCTTTCCTCTTCCTGACCGGAAAATACTCTGATATTATTGTTTTAGGTATTTAACGAGCCCTCTCCTCTTATGCTCAATGGCTTGCAATCAGCGACTTCGAAGACCAAAAAGCTGAATATTACCGAAACCGACTGTGAGTTCACACTGCTTTTCTGTCAGTTTCTTCCTTTTATGACAGTTTCTAATCATAACAGCTAGTTTGGGGTTCTTCAACCCCTCCAGGGGTGAGGGGAGTTTACCCCCCTCGCAGGCAGTTGCTTCCCTCCCGCCGGCCCGATCCTCTCCGAAAATTTTGGCGAGTTTTTTTCAAAACAATTTCATACTCTCCAGACCCCCGACGAAGAACCACATACCCCTTCCGGCATACATGTAACGGGGGTCTGGGGGTCTGCCCCCCACCCGACTTAGGCCAGACCCCCCGGATGGGGACCCCCGAGACGATTTTCCCTACTCCCTCCGATTTTCTGGCAAGTGATTTTTTGAGCAAATTTTTGCAATTTTTTACAATTTCGGACACAAATATTTCCAAAATCGCCTGCAAAACAGCACTTTTTAGCTGTATTTCAGCTCAGATTTTTGGCGATGTTTAACCAAAAAATTGCGATTTTTGAGCGTTTTTTAGTGCCCAACCCCCTCCGAAAGTTTTGGCTCAGACCCCTCGGCCGGCGCCAGACCCCCCCCCAACCCCCCTCCCCTTCAGCGGATGACCTGTTACATGTATGCCCTCCGGATTTTTCCGACCTATGTGTGCCCCCCTCGCCTCCAATTTTTCTAGGAAGTAGTTTTAGGAAAAAAGTTTTAACAGATATTTACAATTCGAGACTATTAATTGTATAAAAAGCCATTTGTTATATTAGAGCAGTTTCAGTCGAGAACAAGAAAGAACGCGTTCGGAAGATGATCTGTGATGCCAAAGAAGAGGTGCGACAGGAAATTACTGATCTTAGAGTAAGTTTTCTGTTATTTCTTTTCATAAAACACAATGTAGTACGTGTGTGTTTTAGGAATGCCTTAAAGAAGCTCAGACGATAAAGCAGAAATATACTGAAGAACTGTCCAAACTTGAAACAGAAGCTACAGATGAGTGAATGAGAAAGTACAAGTCATTTATTGTAAAGGTTTGTATGGTCCTTTATTGTCACTACTGTTTCTTTCATGTAAATTAAAATCAAGCACGGATCTGTACAAGAACTAACAACTTTTCAGTGAAGCGTTTACACTTGCACTACACTACACGTAATAATTCTAAAACAAAAAACTTGACAAGCACATAGTTCGTCATCTAAAGAACGAATTCGGTACTAGCAGAAATTCTTCCATAAGTGAATGGGCGTTAAAGGAGGGAGTAGAAAATTCTGGTCTATACATACAAAGTATGCACTATGCAGGCTACATACATACTGCACATACTCAGAGAAACTATCAGTTTTTTATCGTTTTTAACAAATCTATACCAGTTTAGTTTTTATATACAAATATAGATATTCACAACATCCTTCAGAACTAATTGCTGTATCGGAATCTCCTTCAGAAACACAACAGTTAGTGAATCAGGTAGTCAAAACCAGTCTGATAATATATTCTTTAGAAAACAAAATTAAATGAACAATAATAATAGTAATAATAATAATCAGCACTAGACAATGAGCAGAAGTGAGTTGAAGGAGATTTTAGACTGTTCCAAGAATAAAATGAGTTAACAAGTAAGTAACAAGAGCCGAAACTAGTCCGGCAACCGGAGTAGTGACTAGCCAGGCGAACAAAATGTTGCGGAACAGTTTCCACGAAACACCTTGCATATCAGATCGGGCGATTCCTACGAACACAACCGATCCCACCATACAATGGGTGGTGCTCACTGGAATTCCAATCTTACTGGCCAGCAGAACTGTGAACGCCGTTCCCAAACTCATGGCGAATCCGCTAAAATATTTGTGCGGTGTCACAGGTATTCGGACCCCAAAATTGAAATCTACAAGTTTGTTAAACGCTATGATAAATAGATTTGACGCTCCAGTCTCGAGTTATTGCCTGCCTAGATGGTCAAAACAAAACACTAAATGAAAAGGCAAGCATTTAGTACCTGGGTGCATTGACATCGGTCAAGTCCTTTCCAATGGTTTTGATCACCTTGTGACCCAGCACATACAAACCAACCATGCTGGATACAGCGCCGTACAGGATAATTAGCTGCATTGTGAGGTTGTAATCTGCAGTGGCTGTGGCCAACCCATACTTCCAAGTTAGGTACAAACTGACCAATGGACCAACAGAATTTCTAAATCATTTCAACACTTCAAAGTCGCCGTCGAAAGTCAGCAGTGGCAAGCTGACCAAACCGGGGAATGGACCAAATGGGTAAATGGGGACCAAACCTTAGCTGTCTTGCACCCACCGACAGCAAAAGGGAGGGTTGTTGTTAAGGAGGCTGCCGGACCTTCTGTCTCTTCCTGCTCTATAGCAGTTGACTACTCCTAGTCCAAAAGGAAAAAAGGTTACAACAACAACAACGCTTGTTAGGAGACAGTCTTGAAACAGGGAAAAGTGCTATTGGAGATACTTCTGCTAATTGCAATGACAAGTATTGAGACTGGCCCGGGGTAAAGGACCGCATAGCTGCTGTGTGCGTGGGATTGAAGAAGAGTTCTCTGACTTACGCAGTGTCGTTTGATCCATGGCTAAAAGCAAGGAAACAGGCGGAAAGAATCTGAAGCTGGTTGAATGCACTGACTGTGGTGTCATCTTCATAGACTGTGTCCACGTTCAGTGAGATCGTACGTGTACGCTGTCGGCGAGTTCCTAAACATTCGCAATGGTTGTAGTTCTTGTTTTTAAGAAATTTTGAATCTGTCTCCATGTATTGTCAAGGAAAACAGTTCTGATTACTGTACTGTATGGGGCAGTACTGTACAAATACAACTACCTTCAGCAGGCGTTTGAGCAATCAAAGCGGCAGCTGCTTCATGCGCATCAGCAGTTCCCATTCTTTCTGACACCTCGTGCACTCGTTCATTATGGAGTGCTAAAAAGAAAATAAGTTTATAGAATTTATTACAATCATCAACTGCTTGCTTGCCACTGCAAAATACATGAAAGACATTTTTAAAAATTTTAAAATAAACTATTTTTACCGAAATTTAATGACTTCTATAAGCTTACACAGCTTTCTTACACACTGAATTTATTTATTTGTTTTCAAAATCCACATTGACTGTACTACTTCACAGTCTGAATACACTAATTTTACAGTTTCTATTAAAGCAGCATTTGGTTTGGTTGGTAATACCTTTGGCTCTTCTTTCCACGATTTTATTTCCAATCGCAAACATCACAATCGCAGTTAGAAAACCGCAGACAAGGCTCAGTAGGACGCAGCCCCACCACGGCAGTTGATCGAATTTCAAATCTAAACGAGAACAATACTATGTAACTAAACTGAATAGCGACCAAAATGAAAGTTCTCATAAACAAACCGCACATTTGGAGCCATCGTAGAACACGGCAAACGAGTTTACAGTAACCGTGAACCAGAACCAATAAGGCATCGTCCGCAGACTGGCAGCCAGTTGATTGGCCGTTTTGAATACAGTATATTTGATGATCAGGTAAAATGCTACCGAAAAGAATCCGGCCAATAAAGGAGAACTTAGCCAAGAGATTCCTGTAAAATATATCTTTGCACTCACAACAGAAAACTAAAAAGCATTTAGATTGGACATCTACCACCTATGGGCAAATGGCTGATCAAATCGGAAAACCTATGCCAAGGCCAAGCATCAACCTTAAGAGCCAATGCACGTAAAAAGGGTAAAATCATGTAAAGTAGCTATGTCAGGAATTTTGGACCAAGTGGTGTTTCTTAGTTAGTATAAGAGTAGAAACGACCACGTGTGAGATGGTTTTTGCATATTCCCCCATACAGCAGAATTATGACATTTTTTGTGATTTTTGCTCCAAAAATCGTTTTTTACCCATAACTTTATAACCAGTGGTCCTAATTGAACCGCGAATACATCAAAAGATGTGCCTTTCTTTGTAGAATCTCCTCAAAAAATCTCAACTCCATTGCTTTTTCCCCTTTCGAATTATTCGCGAAAAATCGGTCTTAAAGACCCCAAATTTGAGGTCATTTTTCTCGCTTGGAGGTGCCTACATAGAGGCGTCATCTGTGGACCTAATAGAGCAACACCTGTACTATAAGAATGTAAAAAAATTATCATGGGCATTTTTGATTTGCGCGAAAAAATTGAGCTCAAAGTTTCGAAAAGTACCAAAATTGAGCATTGGTTTCCTCGCATTTTCGCATTAATCAAAGCATACATAGCGCTTCTGGGAGCGTCTGAGAGTCTGAAATACAGTCGTTCAGTAAGAATTGAATCCATTGCGTTGCTATTGTGCAGTAAATGCTTCTTTTTTGGAAGAACTGGTCAGACAGGTTCCTTTCGCTTGACAAGCTGAAGCTTGAATTCTAACACGGTACAGTACGCTAATCGTTGCTAAACTTCCTAAGCGAATATTTTCACTTATTGCTTTGTGCAAGCTTTTAGCCAAGGTCCAATCATAGTACGTAATTGCCAGTTGTGTTCTGTTAGTGATCGCTTTATAAAGTTGACCCTGGCACCCGACCAACCAATGGGTTAGCTCAGTTTCTTTTCAGTGTGCTTTTTGTGTACAACACTTTTTACTTTGCGGCATGTAGTCGCCATCACACCAGTAATACTTGAAAGTTTGAAAGGTTGAAAGTTTATACAACAAAGCACAGCATATGGTACGTACATTACATACTTCTGGGCAGTTGGCAGGCTGGACCGATTGCCCGGCTTGAAAGCCCTTCCATTCAAAAACCTTGACAGATCCAATTTGGCCAGTTTAGAACGAAAGTTTGAGACCGACAGTAATTGTACAATATCGGATTAAAGGCTGTTTCACAAGGCTGTTTGTTAACAACCCAACAGAAGAAGTTTTTGCGCAGCTGAAGACGTGTATGCGTTAGGAGGGGCCGTGCAAAAATTACGTAATCGCATGTGTGGGAGTGCAGTTCATCAAATCATTAGAACTTATTCAAATCGCAGTACTTCTTACGGTGGGGGAGAGGTTGGCAATTTTACAACGAAATTTTCCGGTCGCATCTTTAAAAAGAGAAAAAACCACCAAAGTAACCATAATTTTTATTGTTTTTTATCTACAGTGCAGGTTTGTGTAAATAGTCTTGCTTTAAAGACTTCAGCTTACATTTTCTCAATTTAACTTTGATAAACACGTTTAGATTAGATCCCAGTAGTGTATCCAGGGGGTGTAGGGTGGGTACACCCCCCTTTGTGGTGGAGGTAGGAAGAAAAAGTCTGTCAAAAATATAAGAAACTAATGAATTATGTACTAACACTGTCTATTTTGTGCTCAGAATCATACATGGGCCGGGGGGTAAGGGGGGTATACCCCTCCCCCTCGGCTGGCCATACCCCCGTCGCCCACCCACCCCCCTCCCGGAGGGAGGAAATTTTCGCTTATTTAAGGCGAAATAGGCGTTTTTTGGCCTTTTTTCGGGGACCCCAACCCCCCGAGGTCTCCAAACCCCCTACCCCCCTCCAGATTTTTCCGGCCCATGTATGCTCAGAATGCCTTCTAAATGCGTTTTGAAGGCTAAATTTTAAAAATTTTCTCGCCCTGGTCAGGCAGATGCCCAACCAGGCCATTATAAACTACTTGTAATTGTACAAGCACTGTCGGTCTCAAACGTTCGTTCTAAACTGGCCAAATTGGATCTGTCAAGGTTTTTGAATGGCAGGGCTTTCGAGCCGGGCAATCGGTCCAGCCCGCCAACTGCCCAGAAGTATGTAGTGTATGTACTGTATGCTGTGCTTTGTTGTATAAACTTTCAACCTTTCAAACTTTCAAGTATTACTGGTGCGATGGCGACTACGTGCCGCAAAGTAAAAAGTGTGTTGTACACAAAAAGCACACTGAAAAGAAACTGAGCTAACCCATTGGTTGGTCGGGTGCCAGGGTCAACTTTATAAAGCGATCACTAACAGAACACAACTGGCAATTACGTACTATGATTGGATCTTGGCTAAAAGCTTGCACAAAGCAATAAGTGAAAATATTCGCTCAGGAAGTTTAGCAACGATTAGCGTACTGTACCGTGCTAGAATTCAAGCTTCAGCTTGTCAAGCGAAAGGAACCTGTCTGACCAGTTCTTCCAAAAAAGAAGCATTTACTGCACAATAGCAACGCAATGGATTCAATTCTTACTGAACGACTGTATTTCAGACTCTCAGACGCTCCCAGAAGCGTTATGTATGCTTTGATTAATGCGAAAATGCGAGGAAACCAATGCTCAATTTTGGCACTTTTCGAAACTTTGAGCTCAATTTTTTCGCGCAAATCAAAAATGCCCATGATAATTTTTTTACATTCTTATAGTACAGGTGTTGCTCTATTAGGTCCACCAGATGACGCCTCTAGGTAAGCACCTCCAAGCGAGAAAAATGACCTCAAATTTGGGGTCTTTAAGACCGATTTTTCGCGAATAATTCGAAAGGGGAAAAAGCAATGGCGTTGAGATTTTTTCACGAGATTCTACAAAGAAAGGCACATCTTTTGATGTATTCGCGGTTCAATTAGGACCACTGGTTATAAAGTTATGGGTAAAAAACGATTTTTGGAGCAAAAATCACAAAAAATGTCATAATTCTGCTGTATGGGGGAATATGCAAAAACCATCTCGCACGTGGTCGTTTCTACTCTTATACTAACTAAAAAACACCACTTGGTCCAAATCCCTGACATAGCTACTTTACATGTCTTCCAGGCGTTTTACCCTTTTTACGTGCATTGGCTCTTAAGCCTAAGCCTGAGATCAAGTTGCGTAATTTGGCAACTTATCTAGCATGCAGTCAAGCAATAACGCCATATAAGATATCGTTACCTACAGTAGGATGAAAGTACATTTTATGGTATGAATTTGAATGGAGTGGTACCATATGGTACAGATACCACTAGGTAGGGGTACCATATGGTACCACCACAACGACTGAAGGTAGAGAGAGGGGTATCGTGCCATATATGGCCATACATGGGCCGGAAAAATCCGGAGGGGGGTAGGGGGGTCTGGAGACCTTGGGGGGGTCCCCCGAAAAAAGGCCAAAAAACGCCTATTTTGTCTTAAATAAGCGAAAATTTCTTCCCTCCGGGGGGGGGGGGGTGGGGGAGGGGGGGCATGGCCGGCCGAGGGGGACGGGTATACCCCCCATACCCCCCCCGGCCCATGTATGTATATGGCACCACCACAGTGCCTGAATGTGGATCAACCATATGGTACCAGTGCCTTTACATGGTACTACAATATCGTGTTAGGTGCCTGACTGTAGTAACGGCAGTTAGGAAGAACAAACTACAGTGCATACCAATTTTTCCAAGTATCCACCAGTTGATTCCTTTCGTTCCTTTGAGCACAAGTGAAAATCCTACGGTACCACCGACAACACTCTGAGTGGCAGATACAGGCATTTGAAATAAACTAGCAAGAATGAGCCAAAACGCAGTTCCAGTCAGAGCTCCTATTTGTCCAAATAAAAGATCGGCGCTACTGTACTCGACGCAACAAGACGGTAAAGTACAGTTGGACTGTAGTGTACAGTTCTGCACTATGTCGAAGCTACTGTTCAGCTTTTCCACTTGAATTCCATAAATAGAAATGTCTACGATGCCCGAACGAATTGTCTCTGTCACTTTGTAACCTGAAAAAAGATTTGACGTTCTTTCTGGTTTTTCAAGCAAAGATCGATTCAGATTGCTGGCGTGATGTGAATGCGCAATCGCTCAGATACAAAACATGCCGCGGCTAGCATTTACTGCAAATCTGACGGCTTGATTTCCACTGAATTCAAACAGTCCCACAAAAAAACTATCCAGCAGAGAAAAACTTTAAAAAATTGTGGTTCATTGAGATTCTGGGTTTGAATACGTAGCTTAGCTTCGGTTACAACAATATTATATGCGTAGTTTACCTAGAAGTCCAGCACCCAAGATCTCAAAGATAGTAGCCAGTATGTAAGCCTGCCATAGTCTGAGCACTCCAGCACCCACTACAGTTCCGTAGGAGTTTGCAGTGTCGTTGGCACCCATTCCAAATGCCAGTAGGAAGCAGACAACTATTCCAAGATAGAGAGCCCAAGAAAATTCGTCCATCCATTGTGGAACGTACTCGAATGCCGACATTGTTCGTTAGATTGATTGGATACGTGATTTATCAGCTGAAATATAAATTGAGACTGAGAGCATGGATCAGTATCTATTGCACAAATTCAAAAGAGAATTTGCAAAAATCACGAAACCCAAATGCAACAAAGACTTTCAAAGTAAAGATTGATGGTGGTAATTTGCTCTCAAAATCGGGCAAACAAGCCAGTGATGCAGTGACTTTGACCGCTCTTTCAGCGCAGAGCAGAGCAGGTCCCAGACGTCCGACCTAATCCTACCTAATGTTCGTTTGGCTCTAAACCATTAAATCCTTATCAATACATACACGCAGCCCAGCAGCACAACCGGCGCTAAATACCAGTTTCTATGCACTTACTGACACACTAAAGTTTCTAAGCAAGGCCCTGACTGACTGAAACCGGTTTGAAGTTGCCAAGAATACCGACGACTAAAACCACTCTTCACTTTTTTACATATGCCGCCTCAATTAATCATAAAATAGAGTGGAAAACGGTCTCACTTTTCTTGAAAGATCATTTTCATATAAAACGATTTTTTGCTTTGGGTTTCAAATAGAGGCGATTATTTGGGTTGCGATTTATCTTCCGTTAGTGCCAGTTTTTCTGCTGGGCAAGCGATCAATTCATACACTGTTGGGATACCTAACAGTCTGTAGAAATATAGAGAAGCCATCACGCTTAGATTTTAAGCACGCAATATCTGCTCAACATGCTACGCCTAATCACTAAAACCTGACTTATTTGACGATGCAAGTACAACTTGTTTAATCCGTTCGCAAAAACTGTTGATAACGAGATTGAACATTAAACATAAATATAACTCTCTCGAATTAGCGTAAGAATAACTACAGATATGTAGATAGCAAAGCTATCTGGCGGGAGAAATCACAGCTTAAACGCAGGCAGTCAGTAGTGGAATGAATGAATTTTAATCCAAGCCACTGAACCGGCCGACAGTTGGGTAGCTGCCCAACCAATCGATCACTTTTTGCAATTCTCTCTGTACATACCGACCGACAGATAAACTCGACAAATGATCGAAAGGTGCCAGAAACAAAACCTTCAAAATAAGCTGAATCATTTCTCTAAACTACTTACATTGTACACTAGCTGTCAGATAGATGAAGGTATGTAAATTTTATGCTAAAAATATGAGTCAAACAACAAACCCTAATCAGCGCGAGGCAGACTAAGGGGTTGCCCAAGATGAAATGGGCCAACAAATATACAACAAGAGCAGCAACAAGTCCGGCAACGGGCGTGGTGACCAGCCAAGCGAATGTATATATTTCTGAACAGTTTCCATGACACTCCTTCTGTGTTGGACCGCGCAATGCCCACAAATACAACCGCCCCCACCATACAGTGAGTGGTGCTGACTGGAATTCCCACCTTGCTTGCCAATAAAACTGTGAAAGCAGTTCCCAGACTCATTGCGAAAACCACTGAAATTCACAACTAGCATAACTTAATTCACAACTAATCAGAACTTGACACTTGACACTTGACTGACTGACTGACTGACTGACTGACTGACTGACTGACTGACTGACTGACTGACTGACTGACTGACTGACTGACTGACTGACTGACTGACTGACTGACTGACTGACTGACTGACTGACTGACTGACTGACTGACTGACTGACTGACTGACTGACTGACTGACTGACTGACTGACTGACTGACTGACTGACTGACTGACTGACTGACTGACTGACTGACTGACTGACTGACTGTACCTTGGCGCGTTAACTTCAGTAAGGTCTTTGCCTATGGTTCTGATGACTTTGTGTCCCATCACATACAGACCAATCATACTACAAGCTAGCACCATAGAGAATTATCAGTTCCATCACAGAGCCTCCAGCCGCATCTCCGGGATGCAATTCCATAATGCCAGGCTATGTACAAACCCACCAATGGACCAACTGAATTGCTGAAACATTTTTTCTGTTGCTACCAGACACGATTTGTTAGAGCTTGGGATCGAACCAAGAACGAAAAAAGCTGTAGTAACTGACGCAGTATCGTTCGATCCGTGACTGAAGGCCAGGAAGCAAGCAGAAAGAATCTGGAGATAATTGAAAACATTAACAGTAGCAGGCTCTTCTTCCACAGGCCGACGGATTTCAGAAAGCTGAAAACGAAAAATCATAACAATACGTTTAAGGGGGTTTTTACGCCTTTATAAAGATTAGACCGTACTTACCAATCGTTTGAAGACATTCGAAGATGTCTTTGTTTGAGACTGGGGCCACTGAGGAGGTAGCGAATTCTGTTCAACTGGTCTCTCTTCAGTAATCGGAGACAGTTGAAGCTCGATCGGGCCGCAGCTAACCGTGGCCTGAGTGTATTCTTCGATTATCAAGAGCAGCGCCAGTTTTCTATACTGAACTAGCAGAAACGTAACGTCTAAGCATGTGTAGAAAGCTGGTCCTGTACCAACCAAGTTGCAAAGTTTTCAAGCTCACGCATTTAGACTACCCGCTATTTTCTACCTTTTTCATTTTGACAAACGCTGAAAGCCCTTTTAAGAGGTTTTAAGACAAGAATCGGTCTAATAAATGAACTAAACAGTGCCAAAATGAAAAAACTGTGCATTTTCTCAGTGTTAGTATACAGATAGGTGCTGCCCAAGCAATCAAAGTTTAGGAAGACTTATGCAGTGAGATTCTGGCTTCATCAAGTGGATGCTAAAAGCAGCAAGCAGCCTTTCATCATTTGTGAGACTTTTCAATTTTCTCGTGACAGCAGCCACTACTACTACTACTGTACTATTGGCTGCTCTAGCGGAAAAATAATACTAGTGCTTTTTACAAATTTGCGGCTATAGATTGTAACGGTGTTTTAGTACATACGTAGCTGTAAAGTTTGGAAGAGAAAAGGTCACATGTAACAGATCCAGAGCTATGTGGATTTTAGGGATCTATAATCCAAAAATTTCCACGCCAAAACGCCTCGAAATGCTTTTCTAGCATACATGT
>JASANB010007934.1:0-58684 GCA_030248155.1 Sabatieria punctata
AAGGGTTTAGGGTGAAGTTACACGATGAAAAAAGTCTTGCAGAAACAAACAAGAAAACGTACGAATGGCAAGGAAGGCTCGACTGCGTCTGCACCAAGGCCGTACTTCTTGTCAGTCTTTTAATTGCTTTCGGCTCCGATTCGCCCGATTTCACTTCTTCTACAACGTCCTTGGCTTGCTGCTGCTTGGCTGCCAAACGTGCCGAGCTAAAAAATGCAACATGCAGCGCAAATCAAATTAGCCGACGCATCAACCTTCTGCGATTTTCGGGCCTCTCAACAGACGAATCACGACTGCGATCTGTTTTCAGTAGCACGCTGACTCCCATGCGCGGCACAGTCACGATGTCCGGCAGCGACAACTCAGAAGCTGAAACGTGCACTTGCGTCGACGACAAAAAAACGGCGAAACTATTTGTCCACAAAACACCACTGAACCAGTTTTCAATCTCAACAATCCTGTCACTGTCTGTCTGTCTGTCGTCGCAAACCGGTTCTCAACCAGTTCTGACAGACCGCTTATCTGAAGTTCGAACTTTCAAAACATCCATAAATAAATGACAAAAAGAACCTTTTTCTCAGTCGTAAAGAAGTAAAGTTTACAAAGGTTAACTCAATTAAGGAACCTAATCGGGCGCTCAGAGCACATTGGAGACTACAAAATAGTCAAAATCAACGTTTTTATTCTCTAGTCCGAACCTCTTTCCTAAAAATTTTGACTGACAACCAATCCCCTGCCTTTTCGGTAGTTAGTTACATGTATCATACTCGTAACAGGAAGTCCGGGGTCTGCCCACACCCGACTTAGGCCAGACCCCCCTCAGAGACGACCCCCTCCGATTTTTTTGGCAACTATGCTTATTTTTACAAATTTTTAGAATTTCAGACACTATAATTGTTAAAATCACCGCACTTGCCGGCCCGGCACAGTTGGTGTAGTGGTTTAGGCCGCATAGCCACTGTGCGCGACGTCGTGCGCTCAACATCTCGGCGTGGCAAGTTTCTTGCAGCAAATAGTTGGTCGTCGGCATAAAGCTCCACCCTAGCCACCGAAAGCTGGTGACAGATAGTAGGTAAAATGGGAACCGAATGGATCTGCCATTGCACCGGAGCCACTCCACAAAGCACGCCGCGTTGGGAAGAAGATCTACGATATCAGAAACTGTCTGACAAACCAACTATGCTGGGAGCCCTCTGGCATATGGGGCACCGGAGGCCGTCGGGAGCTGTCAGAATCATGGCATCGACACGCCGGCCGCCCTCCTGGTGACCGGCGCCCAGCAGCATGGCTAGGAGTGGCTGAGCAGGCAGTCAAAGAAGGGCAACGTCCGAGATGACGAATCACGGGGGTAGCGAAATGGACCTCGAGTCTGATCGTAGGCCGTAAGGCCCCCCCAAATCGGATCGGATCACCGCACTTTTTAACTGTATTTGAGCTCAAAATTTGACCGATTCTGTCGATTTTGTGCCCAAAAGAGCGATTTTTGTATCCAACCCCTCCTCTGCAATTTGGAATCAGACCTCCAACCACCAACCCCTTCAGCGGATGACCTGGTGCATATAGTATAGCATATACATGCACATACGATCTGATGCGAACAGCACCGATTCGAGCGGCATGAATAAAAAAGTGTTGTCGGACAGTTAAGAGAAGGTCCCTACTCTGGCTTCCTTCAGTCGGCGTGTGTTGCTCATCAATCACGATTTGCTCTGTTTCTCGCGGCGCCTCATCACTCTCCGCCGGTCGGCCGCGGTTGACCACCAACACCTCCGGCTCGGTCCGTTCGCAACGCTCTTCAGTGGTGTCGGCTGAAAGTTTGAAGAATTGTCCAAAATCACAACAATCTTGTTTACAACTGCGCTGCCATTTGTTAGACACGCCCTGCCTTGTTTGCCTTGGCCACCGCCGCACCGCTGCCGTTTCGTTCTGACACAGTTTACACTCTTATCGATCGGCCGCCGCTCGGCGCGCTACTGAGTCTCGTTTAGAAACAGCTAGTCAGTGCAAGGATGGCCGAGCGGTCCAAGGCGCTGCGTTCAGGTCGCAGTCCCCGAATGGGGGCGTGGGTTCGAATCCCACTTCTTGCAACACTTTTTGGCACGTTTAGAATTACCGTCATTCGGTTTTTCCGTCAGAAACTCGGCCACAATTGCCAGGTTTTCGGGCTGAAAATTTGATATTATCATTTTGCAGAGTTCAAAATAGCCCGTACAGCAGTTTCGTCGAACGGAACAGCCGCACTGGCCGGCCGACTGAGATCGGAGCTGATCGAAGAAAGGTCGGAAAGAGTGCTGCCCGGCCGGTCCGACTGAATTTCGCTCTAGAAAAAAAACTTAAGTGTAACAAGAGTGAGCGTAGCAAGGAAACTACCACCATATCTTGGCCAGCATCGAAGAAATAGACCATACTGTCAGCTTGCCGCTGGAAATTGCATCTGCGCACGTGTTTGAGCATGTTGGACTTAAGACTGAAACGGAGGAGTTTTTGGCCAGCAGCAAAGAAATAGAGAGAGAGAGACGTACGACATGGCAGTGCCGCACTTGGGACACATGTAGGTTTTGAACGGGTCGTGTCCGGTCATGTGGTCCTTGAGGTTGGACTTGCGTCGGAAGGCGCGATTGCATACGTGGCAAGTGAACGGTCGGTCGTGCTTGTGCTCGATCATCACGTGCTCCTTCAGTGCGCACCGGTTCGGAAAGACCAGACGACAGTCGGCGCACAGCGAGCCCAGCATCTCTGAAAGCATTTCATTCTCATCTCTCTCTCGCTCAAACGACAACCCCCTGCAGATGCAGTCGCTAGACGATTCCCTCGCCCCGGATTTTGTGGCCAATTTTATGCAATTGCTTAAAATTTCAGGTACGAGCGAAAATGGCCAAAATTGCCTGTGAAACAGCGAATTTTAAGCCCAGAATACGTACCGATTTTTAGCACTAAACCGCCTGAATTTGGTCTGAAGCTCCCCGTCCTCACCGAACACCCTCCCCTTTCGGCGGATAGGAGTTCCTGCACAAGTGTGGTGATACGGCGCCTGATGACCTGTTGGTCTCGATCGAAGTGACACCCGGTAGAATTTGAATCGTTGTCATATACTTCATCAGGGTAGTGTTGGGAAAATATTGAATTTTCGAAGATACAGGGTGCGTCAAAAAACAGCCGTGCAGATTTTTTTACTGTAGCAACCATTAACCTCAACCAATTTCATTGAAACTTTTTTAACTGAAAGATAAATATATTCTTGAAAGATTGATGAAACTTTCATTAAGATACCTGCTTCGTTCCTGAGATACTTGCCCTCAAAGTCAAAACGGTGATTCTGGCAATGAACAAGAGTGATTTTTATTAGTCTGTTGTACTTTATGATAAAACCGATTGCTACTACTGTTGAGTGCTAAGGAGGCTTTACTGGTGACTTACACGCTCGCTTACTTCACTAGTAAAGACTCGTTAGCCATACATGTGCATGGGGGTGCCCAGGGGGGACAGGGGGGGACGAAAATAAAAATCTACCAAACGCTGTTAGAGGCTGCTAGACAGCCTCCAGATGAGTTTTTAAAGCCACAGAAATCAATTTTGGCAACTACGCACAAAACCCGAATTTTTTTTCAAGTTTTCCAAAATTTCGATTTTTGTCGATGTTTCTGTCAGGAAAGTGGTTTTTTGGCAATTTTTTGTCGAAAATTATATTTTTACCGCAAAATTTTCGAATTTTATCAGAAAATTTCGAATTTTTCGCCAAAATTTTGTATAAAAATTTAAATTTCCGACCAAAATTTGATTTTCCCACCGAAAATTTGCACCTATATCCAGGCAACTACGCACCGAGACCTGGCCGTCCCCCCTGAGCCGCCGACCATGCACATGTATGTCGTCAGCCCTCAGCAGTAGGAATCTGCTTTATTATGAAGTGCAACTGAATCGTTCTGGTTCATTGCCAAAATCTGTTTTGAATTTTGAATCAATATCTCACAAAGTAAGCAGATTATTTTAAAAAATTTTTTACCAATCTTTCAATCATTCTTTTACCAAACCATTTACTTGGAAAGATTCATTGAAATCGGTTGAGATTTGCAGTTGCTACAGTAAAACATCTGCTTTTTTAGGCGGACACTGTACATGTCTATATAATGTTTTCCGAAGTTGAATACATATACATAATGTATGTCATCACATGTAACAGGTCCGGGCCGACGTGGGAGGAGGGGGTTTGCCCACCCCAGCCCCAATTTTGGCTCGACTAACTGCAGACTCCCCCACCTAACCTTCTGAAACAGACTTTTCTTCCCGGACCCATCCGCCAAAATTGCAGCGACCACCCAAATCGTTGAACCCACTCCCACATTTTTGGATGTCGACTACAACAACAACCCAATTTTCCGCCCATGCATGGGTAGCGCCGGTACCACTGTCACAGGCACAAATCCCTACTGACAGTGACAGTAGAAGTTAAGAAGTACTGACCGTGCATGGTGGATCCGTTTTTGATGTGTCGTTTGAAGACGTGCGTCTTGAGTCCCGAGTAACTGTGGTAAGGCTTGAGACAAATGTGACAGGTGAACTGGTGTCCGGTCGGACTGGGACCTCTTGCCGGCACCAAGTACAACGGCATCTCAACTGCTATCGATTCGCCGTCCTCGGCTGCGTCCGGCGCAGCAGACAAGCTTCTAAAACAACTCTGTCTCCTTCTATATTTAAGAATGGGCAAAGAAATTTCGATTTTTCTAGTGGTTAGGTTTTTCTAGACTACCATGATGCCGGAGTGTCGACAATTTTAAGAGATGTAAGAATCTAGAAAGCTAGGGAGTAACCAGTGGCGTATCCAGGGGGGTGTAGGGTGGGTACACTCCTCCCTTTGCGGTGGAAGTACGAAGAGAAAGTCTATCAAAAATAAGCGAAACTAATGAATTATGTACCAAAACTGTCTATTTTGTGCTCAGAATGCCTTTTAAATGCGTTTTTGAAGGCTAAATTTTCTCGTCCTGGTCGGGCAGAAGCCCAACCAGACCACTTTAAACTACAAAAACTTGTAATTCATGTTAATTTTAAGCCTGCAGTGTGTTTTAAACGCGTTTTTGAAGGCAACTTTTGCTAAATTTTCTTACCCTGGTTGGGCAGCGGCCCAACCAGCCACTTTCAAAATTTTACACCCCTTCCGAAATCCTGGATATGCCACTGGAACCCCCTAGTACATGTATGCCCCCTCCGATTTTTCTGGCAAGTAATTTTTTCAGTAAATTTCTACAATTTTCTTAGAATTTCAGACACTAAAATTGCTAAATAATCGGCTGTAGAACAGCACTTTAGTTGCATTTGAGCTAAATTAACGATTTTTAGCCTAAATTGCGATTTTTTAGCGTTTTTAGTACTCGACCCCTCCCTAGAATTTGGGCTACGACCCCCATACATGGGCCGGAAAAATCCGAAGGGGGGTCTGAAGACCTCGGGGGTCCCCCGAAAAAAGTCCAAATGAGTTATAGGATGCTTATTTAAGACTAAACTCGATTTTACCTCTTTGCTTGCTCGGAGTCGAGTGCCGATTGAGGCAAGCCGGTGGGCAGAGCCTCACAGACAGACTCTTCTAACGTCGACGAAAAAGGCAGAAACGAGCCTGGCGTGTCCGCTCTGTAATAATAATAATAATAAGGTGCACCGGGACAAGAAGCAAAGTTAGTACCGAGGCAGGTTTTCGCCAGCAGTGAAGGATGAGTTGAGCAGAGCGTGCATAAAAGAATCGTTGAGAGGTGCGGCCTGAGGCTGCTCTGGCGAGTCGTACAGATTAGGCACTAATTTACGCGACGCTAATGGAAGCTCCTCGTGGTACAGATATGGTGCTGCTACGCCCACCGCACTGCCGCCACCACCACCACCGCTGTCCCATGAGCAATGGTGGAACACTGAAACACAAAATCTGTAGACTCGCTCGATTCGCTAAACTAAACGTCTGTATGTATTGGTGGTCTGAAATCAGACACCTTTTTTGGAAAGCCAAGGTAGTGCGACTCTGAAAATGGACGTTTTTCGGATAACTTTTACGTAGTTTTGTTGGCTATCCCGGTCTGACTTTCATCTTCTACCCCTTCAAAATTTTGGCCATCGGTTGATTTGGCAAGACGCCGTTTAATATATATGGGGTTATCCGTAGCTAAAAAGGCCAAATCCCACCTGGAGGCCTGACCCTAGGCGGTGGGGGCAACTATGTGCTACATGCCGATAAATCTAAAAGCCATCTACGCTCTCAAATCTTAAATAGGACAGCAAAGATAACTAGGCAAGCAAAAAGCATACAGTCATCATCAGAGAGGCTTCTCCGAAGACTATGGTTCCAAGAGTCAGTGAGGCCCTGAGAAGCAACCAGCGAGGCACCGCCACAACCAGACATCGAACTGTCACCACACACCGCATCTGCAGAATTTACAGGCTCCGCCGACACCGAAATGATAACTAAATATCAGTGAAAAATAGTTGTAAGCATGTGATTTCAATCAGCTCTCGCAAAACTGTACCTAAAGTGTAATTAATCAAAAGCCCAATTCCCAGCATATTTTCATACTCTTCTCAAAACATTGGGAAAACGTTTAGAACGTGGGCGAGTCAGGAGAAGGAACGAAAGCTATCCACCTTCTTGTTCGTGTCCGTTTTGTTCGCTTAACGTCACACTGTTCTCCATGGCGGTGCCACCGCTATTATGACTGATCTCGACGCTGTTCACAGGGGAAGGGTCGGCCGACATGTCCGAGCCGGCCGAGCCCACTCCACTGTCGGTGTTGTGGCCGTTGGCCGTCTCGCTCTCCATCGGCTGCACCCCATTGGTCCGTTCTTCGAAAGCCTGCGGCGGTGATTGGTCGATGAAAGAAAGCGGATCGCTGGGACTCTCGGTCAGCGACTTTCGAACCGAACACACACTGTTGCTGCGGTGTCGACGCAACGCCAGACGAGACCTGAGACAGACCGGTCAAACAACGGCAGTAAAGGTGCGTACAGCACGGAAGGAAGCAGCGTTTGTTTACTGCTGGACTGTGCTTGGAAAGGCAAGAGAGCTCACGTAAAATGTCCGTGGCATTTGTGACAGGCGTTGGGGCTGTGAGGCGTGTGGGTGCGCTTGTGAGCGGCGTAGGCCGAATCAGAGTCGAACGTTTGGGAGCACTGAACGCATTTGTGACGCGTGTCCGCCAACGAGTGAGCGGTGGTGTGCCGGCTGAGATACTCGCGCGTCGGAAAGTAGAGGCGACATTTGCGACACTGGTGAAGCTGAAACGGTCAGCCACTTATAATAACAATAATGGCACTGATACCAACCGTCACGGTGACCTGTCGTTGGGTATAGTCATGCATCGTTAATCCGGACAATATTTTGATCAGGTCCCAATTCTTCTCCTTGTTATTATAAGACAAGATTTGCGGTCCCAACATCGAAATTTGAATTGTGAAGTAATTTCTTTAAACCTTTCATTAAGTAAGACAAGATCCATGCATAACTTGTTCAATTCGGATGTGAATTTTCAATGGATTTCAGCAAAGAATTTTGCGACTTTTTCCTTGTTTAGTGGCCATATCAGGCAGCACTACAACAGATTCTGATGTGCAACTAACAAAAACAGTAATACAAGTTCTTCAAAGTGAAGAACGACGTTTTAGCGTTGATTCGATAATCCGAACAAACGTGCGCGGATTAATGAGACATGACTGTACCAAATCGTACCACTTCCTTCAATTTTAATAACAGCAGTGGAGTGGTACTAAAATAATGGTAGCGGAAAGCGATGGCCAACGATTCTGTTTCCATTTTCACATCTGCATAGGAAAACAAAAGAAAGTAACCTTATTTTTGTTCTTCTCAATAAAGTCTTGCACTTGGTTCTGCGACAGTTCAGTAGCGACCGGGTCGTGTTGACAGTTGGAGTAGCCGTTGTGACCGTTTCCATTGAGAGCCGAGTTGTCCTGCGGCTGCGGGGTGTTCAGTGGAGAGAGGAGCAGACCGGAGTTGCCGTTGTTTCGGGCGGGCGACGCGTCCAACGTGCCAGCGCTACTCGAAGAATGGCTGGAGGACGGCGAATCGCGCGCCAAATTCAACCGAGCTCGACCTCGCCCTCGACTAAACACAACCACTTTGGATTTGAATTTGCTAAGCTACAACCTACGTGCTAAAGCCTTGGTACTTGACCCTATCGGGACACTTGTGTTGGTAGAGATTCGAACGGAATTTGTAGGTCTAAAACAGAGCTCCATTTCAACGTTACAGGATCGCACCTAGCATCAAACGCATAAGCTGATTCGATAACGAAGTGCCACTACATGGTACCACCACCCCAGAGCTGGACTTTGGGAGCAAGACAGTGGTATGTGGTATCAGTACCATACATGTAACAAGGGGGTCTGGGGGGCTGCCTCTCCACCCGACTTAGGCCAGACCTCCGCCGGATGGGCCCCCCGAGACGATTTTTCCGACACCCCCTCCGATTTTTCTGGCAAGTAATTTTTTGAGGAAATTTTTGCGATTTTTTGCAATTTCAGACACAAAAATTGCCAACATCGCCCGTAAAAAAGCACTTTTTAGCGGTATTTGAGCCTAAATAGGCGATTTTTGACGACTTCATCCGAAAAATGCGATTTTTTCGATTTTTGAGCGTCTTAGTGCCATACATGGGCCGGAAAAATCCGGAGGGGGGTAGGGGGTTGAGACCTCGGGGGGGGGCGAAAAAAGGCAAAAAAACGCCTATTTTGCCTTAAATAAGTGGAAATTTCCTCCCTCCGGGAGGGGGGTGGATGGGGGAGGGGGGTATGGCCGGCCGAGGGGGGTATGGCCGACCGAGGGGGCGGGGTATACCCCCCCTTACCCCCCCCCGGCCCATGTATGCTTAGTGCCCAACTCCCTTACATGTATGATCAGTACGGCAAATTAACAATGGTAAAAAAGCGTAATTTAGTAAAAAGGAGGGTCATTAAATTTTTTCTTCAAGCAACATCATTAAATTGTGAGTTGCATTATTTAGAATCAGAAAACAATTCTCTAAAACCGCCTAAAATAGACAGACTAATAATAGTTGAATGAAAGGAGCAAAAGGTTCGGCTGCTTCAACTTTCAGCTAGCATTCAGACTACCGACCATACATGTAACAGGAGGTCTGGGGAGTCTGCCCCACCTGACTTAGGCTAGGAGAGCTCCCCGATTGGAGACGATTCTTCCGAACTCCTCCGATTATTTCTGGAAAGTAATTTTTGAGCAATTTTTTACGATTTTTTATAATTAAAGACACAAAAATTGCCAAAATCGCCTGTAAATCAGCACTTTGTTTTAGCTCTATTTGAGCCCAAATTATGGATCTTTGACGATTTTTAGGCGAAAAATAGTATAATGATTTTTGAGCGTTTTTAGTGCCCAATCCCCTCTCTAAAATTTGGGCTCAACCCCCCGCCGGCGCCAGACCCCCTCCCCCTTAGGTGGACGACCTGCCACATGCATGCCACCGACGATGCCAAACTCTACGCAAAACGCCAGACAGTCAGTAGTGGCTCACTTTTTGGCAGTACTTGCACTCGAAAGGTCTGTCGTTGCTGTGTTTGACGGCGTGCTGCTTCAGATACCAGACGGAGTTGAAGATCTAGAATTAGGGAACAAAAGTCTCTAATCAGATGGCGGCCACTCGCAAACAAGTCGTCCGTTTTTATACTACCTTGCCGCATTCCGGACAAGCGCACTGCTGTTGGTTGGGAGTGCCGCCGTTGGGCGTGCGGACGCCGTTCACAGTCGACAGGTCCATTGAGTCGTTGAGTTGGCGAGGGGGAGACGCGAGGTCACTGCCGGACAGCGGCGACAGAAGATGTCCCAACTGCGGCTAGACAGAAGAACACCCATCAATTAGAACAGTTTACACTGTCGTCGCTCCCCTTCTCCTGCACGTCTCTCTTTCTCCAGCGCCGGAGTGGTTGTCTTCATAACGACTGCCAAAAAAGCAGACAATTTATGGGCCCACCCCAACACCCAGCCTATCTGATGAAACAAGAAAAACAATTATTATTTTCATTCGCATTGTTTGTTTGTGAACGCAGCGAAAGACTGAAATTTCTTTTGTTGGAAGACCAAGACCAATCGAAGACACGGAGTACACATAAAAGAGGGGTCTGAAAAACAAAAGCCATGAGCAGAATAAACCCTACAACCTTCCCGATTTTCCTGCTAAGCAGTTTTGTGATTAGCACATTTTTTTCATTTACATATAATCTTAGATATAAAATTAGTAAGCACATTTTAGCTGTGTTTGAGATCAAACTAACGTTTTGAACGACTGTTTGCCAAAAATTAAATCATTCACGATTTGAACATCCGGACCATATTTCGTCCCAGAGTCAAAGTTACCTGTTCGGGCGTGGTAGTGCCGCTGTTGTTGGCTAGGTTTGGTTGAGGGGTGTTGGAAAGACCGTTGATCAAGGAAAGGTCCATGGTTTTGGCACGGAAAGATATGGCCCCGGGAGTTTGTTTGGCCGATTCGATTCGATGAGAATAAATATGAATAAAGCTCAGTGACTAGCCAGGCTGTCCCGACCCTCTTCCTTCTTTACATCACCTTCCTCTTGTCACATTGTGCCTGCTGTTAACCGCTTTCTCAAGCATCCAGTCTTAATAAAAAACAGAATTAATAAAACATAAAAAAAAGGGAAAAAGGCCAGCACACTCCGAGTCAAATGATGAGTAATAAGAAAATGTGCAAAGTCAGAGCGATTTATTTAAGCTGTCTGAAAATCTAGAAAAGGCACTGAGTCATCATATCAACTAGTTCAAACAAACACACAGTGTTGGTTTGGAAAGTTTCTCCAGGCGTGTTTTCTGTTTTGTTGCAGGTACCTATAATTACTTAAAAACAGCCATAGAAGGAACTTAGCCACGCCCTGAATTGTACTTGCATCCTCTTCCTACCTAGTTAGAAAACCCAGGAAACAATGAAAGACCCGACCACACCGCAAACACATCGACGAACCGGTTTATGACTCTTCTCTCTCTACAACAACTTTTTATGATATCCTTCGGCCAAAAATGGCCTCTTTTAATTCTTTCAAATAACTCGGCAATAAATGCATTTAACTAATATTAAGCATGAAAACCGATTGAAAATCGTGTAGAATTATTGCCCATTCTTTTTTACACGGAATGTAGAACCAGAAAACGGGAAGAAACATTAGAAAATTGCAAAAATTCTGTTTCATCGATTGGCGGGCCGTACATTCCGCAAAAAGCCAATTGACGGTCCGGTCCCTGAAACCTGCCTTGAAATCCCTGTTTTGGCGGCCGATTTGTCTGCGCCCTTGTATTTGTCCAAACTGGCTGCACTATCAATTTACATCACCCGCGGTCAGACTTTAGAGCCTTCTTAATCAGCAAGAACTAGGTCAATTTTCCGCAAATTTAATGCAACCACACACCTACATAATAGAGACAGGAGCACTGTGACGATCTCATTTACTGACACTTGTTCTAAGTGGGTTTACGACTTGGACTGGCAAAGGATACAGATAAATCGGTCTTTCTTGTAAACTTCCATCCATCCGTCAGGTTAGTACCGTCATTACTAGCATGACAACATCCACCAGCAGACCGACCGTCACCGCAAATAGTACGAAGGCTCTGAAAGTACCGAACTCATACTAATAGTATTCTATAATAGCCTAAAAGCTAAGTTTAGACACAAGGCGATGAATTTTAATTCATACTCAGGAAGACGCTTGCAAATAGAAATGTAAAAGGAACTGACCTAAATAAGGGCTAAAAATCGTTGCAGTTAACCAGCGAAGTGTTAAAGGTTTTCAGCAATTCCCTAACTCGCGCGTACATACATGTATCTTATACAATTCCCTCCCTAACTCGTGCGTACACACATGTATGTAACAGGCATGCGCCAAGCGAGACGGTCCGGGGTCGGCGGGGGGGTTGAGTTCAAAATGCTCCGGGGAGATTGTAGAATGCTAAAACCGGTCCAAAATTACTAGAATCGCTATTCCGTGTTAAAAATCGTTTATTTTCAAACTATGTTTCTGGGTTGTAATCCAAAACAACACAAACAACCATTGTGCAACGGGCCCAATAAGCGCCACTAGCGGTACATACACATGGTTTACGTATGCGAACCCATAAAACAAACCAAGCTAAAATGCGCTATAAAGAACCAGTTTAATCACGCTAAAGAAAGATTAGGTACTTTCAAGCATTACTACGGTACATATACAGGGTCCGTCAAAAAACAACCACAGCAGATTTTGGCACTATTCAACTATCCGGACATTTTCGCCGTTATAGGGGAGTAATCATTTGGTGGGGGAAAGGTACACTAATTCCATATCGCACCCGTTTTAACCATTGTACTTTAGGGGCGTAATGGGCTACTATTGTACTTTAGGGGAGTAATGGCACTCTATTGTACTTTAAGAGAGTAATGGCACTCTATTGTACTTTAGGGGAGTAATGGCATACTATTGTACTTTAGGGGAGTAATGGGCTACTATTGTACTTTAGGGGAGTAATGGGCTACTATTGTACTTTAGGGGAGTAATGACTTGTACAGATTTCGGTCGCGTAAAAGGCGCCCGCCGCGAACTTTCTCACTGCCTTTATGAATTTGACGCTCCAATTTTACTATTTTACTTTAGGAGAGTAATCGCACTCTATTGTACTTTAGGGGAGTAATCGCACTCTATTGTACTTTAGGGGAGTAATGGCACTCTATTGTACTTTAGGGGAGTAATGGCTGCCTGTCTGTCTTTGAAGTTGCTGCACTTGTATACATTGTTCTGAGAGCGTTTTAATGAATTCGACATTTACACTTCAAGAATTTTATTATTTAAGTAAACGTCAAGCTACTGGGTAGTATTCTCGAATCCAGTACATCATTTGCTGAAAAATTTTTTCATTGTTATGTGTTCTGCGAAACATATAATTGTAGAGGCATGAAGCAAATAACTCATTAGATGTCCCGTCCAAATGTTTCATGCTTTGTTTTACAGCTTTCCAGGTTGCCTCCATAGACTGTATGTGTACTCTTGGATTGTTTGGATCTACGAAATTCACACTATAAAAGGTTCATCTGTTAACAGTAAAATGTGACAAAGGTAAAATGTTTAACAGACCGATGGTTAACCCATAAATGTTGATATTTTTGTTGGATGACCCTATTGAAATTGTGCTGTAAGTTATTGACGCCTCGGTAGGCAGCACATCCATCTGACACAATTAATCTATCTAAGGTAATAGAACAAAGTAGGTTGAACAGGTGTTATAACAAATACCAGCTCAATATATTGCTCGATGAGAGGAATCAATGTAGCAGCATCTCTGTGCTCAACAGGGATCAGCATCAAATTGTTTGTTCCTCTTTGCACCATGCCAAAAACCCATTTGTGTTCTCTAACTCTGCCAACTTGATACTTTGTCTTGTAAAAAACAGACTCGTCAATTTCTACAATGGTATTAGGGCCACCCATTCTAAATGGTCTCAAGTGGTCCTCACACCTAAACATTTTTTGCAATTGCATTTACAATTTAGTGTTGGTTGTGAAATACCATTGTTGGCAGAGTTCACGAAAGGCATTATAGGCCTCTACCACAGAAACATGCGATACGCCAATTTCTTGCTCAACTTGGGATTTTTTACACAGACTGTTGACCACCTGCAACTTCGGTAGACTACATCGCCGGGCAGTTTATTAACACACGTTTTATATTCACAACGCGTTTTTTATTGCCAGTTTTCCAATTTCTTCTCATCATGGTTGGGCAGCTGTCCAACCAGTCTCTTCAAAATTTTACACTATGCTATGAAGAATTCTGGGTAGGGCACTATACTTTACATTGATGTGACCAGGGTTGTATTCAGTAACAGTTAAAAATTCACGAATGTTAATAACACTGTTAATAATAATAATATCTTCAAATGACCGGTCATAATGGGCACTGTACATTAGAGATGTGCACGGGCCGGGCATGCCCGTCAACGATTTTGGACGGGCCGGGCCGGGCCGGGCACCATTTTTGAGGCCCCCCGGGCCGGGCCGGGCCCGATTTTGATGCCCATCGGGCATGCATAAAGAACAGCAGAATACAAAAAAACACCTTGATTAGCTTAGCATTGCCCCAAATGAATTCAAAATACGCGCCGTTCTACCGTATGCAGAATTATTTTAACAGAATTTCAGCGTAGGTGCCGTTCCTACACAAGCCTTTACCCCACCTGCCGACCAACTTAATTTTAAGCCTCAATTTGGAGCTCAAGCTTAGATTCAAGTGCACACTTTGATTTCTAAGGTTGAGTGAGCTTCTGCGTCTGGCTGTAAAAAGGGTGTCAAACACCCCCACCCCACTGCCCTGGATATGTAATGTACAGGGTGTGCCAAAAAAAAACAACCCAGCAGATTTTTCGCTGTAGCAACCGCAAATCTCAACCGATTTGAATGAATCCTTTTTTAAATGAAAGATAAATAAATTCTTGAAAGATTGATGCAACGTTTATTAATGTACTCTGCTTAGTTCCTGAGATATTCACTCTCAAAATCAAAACTGTGATTTTGGCAGTGAACAAGAGGGAATTTTTCTTTTTCCGCTGCACTTCGAAATAAAAGGGATTCCTGCTACTGCTAAGGGCTCTGGAGGCTTTACAAGTGACACAGAAACTCGGTTCACTTCAACACCAAAGTATCATTAGCCCCCAGCAGTAGGAATCTGCTTTATTATGAAGTGCAACGGAATCGCTCTTGTTCTTTGCCAAAATCTGTTTCGATTTTGAGGGCAAATATCTCAAGAACTAAGCAGTGAATCGCAATAAAAATTGCACCAATCTTTGAAAATTTATCAATCTTTCATTCAAAAAAGGATTCATTCAAATCGGTTAAGATTCATGGTTGCAAAAGTAAAAAATCTGCTGGGTTGTGTTTATCACTCTTGTTCACTGCCAAAATCTCTGTTTTGAATTTGAGGGCAAATATCTCAGGAACCAAGCAGGCCATCTTAATAAGCGATTCATCAGTCTTTCAAGAATTTATTTATCTTTTATTTAAAAAAAGATTCATTCAAATCGGTTGCGATTTGCGGTTGCTACAGCAAAAAATCTGCTGGGTTGTTTTTTTTTTGGCACACCCTGTACATTGTATGGTATTAGTACATTGTGCATCATTATCAATGACAAAAACCCCAATATCCAATTCCTGGAAAACAACCCAATACCAGTTCGCACTCTAATTAAAAGCAAGCATAAATTTGAAATTCGCTGTTTTAAAATGCTAATTTCCAAAGCTTGACATGAAATTTAGCTTTTAATCTGAAAATTAATCCCAAATTTTCAAAAATTTAGGAAGACAAAGCAAAATTAACGGGCCGGGCCGGGCACCATTTTCAGCCCCCCCCCCGGGCCGGGCCGGGCCCGATTTTGATGCCCATCGGGCATGGCGGGCCGGGCATGCCTCACCTGATCGGCCCGCCGGGCCGGGCCGGGCAGGAAAAAAGGTGCCCGTGCACATCTCTACTGTACATTGTAGTCCATTGAAATGACTTTGCAGCACGAATTAGGCCACAGTACACTTTCCTTACAAAAATTTCGAGACATTCCTGTATAAAGACTTCAATAGCTCCAAAAAATTACCAAAAAGTCCCCTAATTAGTGTAAGATTCAATGGAATGTTTTACACTAAATAGAATTATTTACAAGGCCTGTGTTAATAACATATTATTAACGTGTTATCAACATGTTTTTAACAGCTACCCAACCCTGGATGTGTCAAAGAAAGTACAGTCTAACCTCATAAATGGAATGCCAGACGATCCAATATTTATGTTCCATTTGGCAAGTTGTTCCATTCACCATGTTTTGCCTTGTATGTACAGTAGAGGAAAATGGTAGTCACACCATTTTTGTTCCATGTACTGAGTTGTTGCATTTATCGAGACTTCCATTTTCAAGGTTCGACTGTAACAGTTTATATTGTTAATGCGTAAGCATTTAGGTTCATATACTTCCTGTAATAGTACTTCCTTGTAGACGCATACTGAGAATAGTGGACAATGTCATGCCCAATCAAGCCATATTAAGACTGGTTTTCCGTAATAACCGACTTTTTCATGAGCCCATAGGTACAGTTGCCCCAACTTTGTTGGATCTTTGAACTTTATATATCGTTGGATAGCCCTTCCCTCACAGAGTATGAAACCACATTTGAATTTTTCAATTTCCCACCCTCTTTTGAAAAACGATGGGAAAACGCCAAAAATGGTTTTCCAACCATAACTTCTGAACGAAGCAACATTTGGTAAAACTAAGCACACCATTGAATTGCTCATGAAATTCTGCATCAGATAAACTATAAACTTATTTTATGAATGAATTTTTTGACCAAAAAAATTTGAATTTATACTTTCATAAGCACAAATGTTTGGGTTTTTTACCGATTTCATGGTCTAACCCTGAAAGGCCACAGAATTTTATTTGTTGTTTTAGAAACTAACTCTATTTAGCATCGAACTAACACCATAATTTGAAAATCGCAATGTACCCCTTTTTCGCTATTTTGCATTTTATGGTACACACTCACAGTAGGTGGTCAACTGTATATCGACAGTTTTCGGCTCATAACTCATGAACCGAGAGGCGCACTTCAAAATCTTCTACACCATTCGATTCGCCATTAATTTCTGCATCAGGTGCGCCATAAATGTTACTCGACTTGAATTTTTAGGGCCAAAATTTAGATCTTTTCCTTTTCCATTGTTGAACTTAACTAAACAGGCGTTATGTTACTCTAGGTTTTTGTGATTTCTAACGCATAGCTGTGTGTTTGTTCTATTGTTGTTGTTGTTAGGCTGTTGTTCTATTGTTTATAATGCGTTTTTAAACTAAACTTAAAAGTCCACTTGCCAGTGTACTTTTCCCAGACGAATAAAAAGCAGAAGATTGACAACTGGCGCCTGTCTAAATGATAACACGTTTTAAAGATGCAGATGCAACTACACCTTCTCCATTGGCTACGGTTTTGACCAAGGCGCCTGATGTGAAACACACAGCACAAGTTTCTCAGCAAGGTGCTCAGTCAGTACTCGAGAAACCACAACAGCGTTATAAGCAAGATGATCACATTCTGATTTGTAACTATTTGCCTTGTTCTGTGTGTGTATAGTTAGGATATCTGGTCCAAGTATGATCAAACCATGTACACATAGTTAAGATAACGTGCAGAAAACGTTAAACCAATCAAACTTCCTTTTGGCCAGGGATGCCTACCATACCAAAATTGCACTATTTTTTAGTACTAAAATCAATCTTTGAATTTAGTACTACGTACTACCATACCAAACCAAATTCAAAGCAGCTCCTTCTATACTATACCATACCATATCAAAATCAAACGCCTTTACCAGATAATTTTAGTACTAGAATTATGATTTTGGTAAGGCCTTTTCATTTTAGCTTGTTGGCTATATTTATAACACTTTTCAAATGCGTCAAATATATTCCCAATCCTTTCTGCATGTTTTGATTGGGAAAAACTCAAGAAAGGTGGATTGAGCATAATTTCAAAACTCTTCTATTACATTTATCACAGCAAACTACCACTACTGTACCAAATTCATACCAAAATCATACCAACCAAATTCAAACTGAATTGGCTAGTACTATACCATACCATATCGAATTCAAATCACCAACTTTACATATACTATACCATACCATATCAAATTCAAAGTTTGAATTTGGTAGGCATCCCTGCTTTTGGCAATGGCCAAGCAAGAATGAAAGCACTGTTCTATTAATTCAGTAAGCTTAGTTTGTACATGGAAAATAAAAAGACCCAAATTTTGGCACTAAAAATTCAAGTAGAGTAACATTGATCGCGCACCTGATGCAGAAATTAATGGCGAATCGAATGGTGTAGAAGATTTTGAAGTGCGCCTCTCAGTTGATGAGTTATGGGCCGAAAACTGTTGATATACAGTTGACCACCTTCTGTGAGCGTGTACCATAAAATGCAAAATAGCGAAGAAGGGGTACATTCCGATTTTCAAATTAATGGGTTAATTCGATGCTAAATACAGTTAGTTTTCTAAACAGCAAATAAAATTCTGTGGCATCGCACGTATAAGCCACAAATAATCAAAAACCTAAGCTAATGATTGCTAATATCAGCTAAGGAAATTAAGTAGGTCCAACTTTTTTTCACTAAACGTTCAAGTAGAGTCCAACAATAACAGTTTATTTGATGTAGAAATTGTTGGCGAATCAAATGGTGTATTCGATTTTGATGTGCGCCTCTCGGTTCATGAGTTATGGCCGAAAACCGTTGATCGACAGTTGGTGGATTTGAGTGAGTGGGCACTATAAAATGCAAAATAGCGAAAAAGGGGTACATTCCGATTGTCAAATTATGGTGTTAGTTCGATGCTAAATAGAGTTAGTTTCTAAAACAACAAATAAAATTCTGTGGCCTTTCAGGGTTAGACCATGAAATTGGTCAAAAAATTCATTGCATAAAATAAGTTTATAGTTTATCTGATGCAGAATTTCCTGAGCAATTCAATGGTGTGCTTAGTTTTGCCAAATGTTGTTTCGTTCAGAAGTTATGGTCAGAAAACCTTTTTTGGCGTTTTCCAATCGTTTTTCAAACAAGGGTGGGAAATTGAAAAATTCAAATGTGGTTTCTTACTCTGTGAGGGAAGGGCTATGCAACGATATATAAAGTTCAAAGATCCAACAAAGTTGGGGCAACTGTACCTATGGGAAGTTGGTATTTACAGAAATCACGTCTTAAATGCTGATTTTACTATGCTGGACCTGACATCTGCACTTGAAACTGGAGCAGACAAATGGGAAAAACGATGGAAAGTGCTCTCATTTTGTGCGCGTTGGGGACTCATTGCAAATGAAATGGCTTGTCCTGTCTGTCATGGGCAGATGTCACTTGTCAAACGCTCTGACTCAATTGATGGATAAAGCAGTTCTTTATTGTTTTTCTTTTATCCCTTGTAATTGCATTTTAGTGGAAATGCAATGTCTGCGCAGACACAACATTAACAGTGCGACATCAGTCAATTTTCGAGCATGGCAATATGCCACCAAATAAGGTTTTAGAGCTGCTGTTCATCTGGTCTCACAGTCCTGCAACAAACATACCCCAAGTTGAGCAAGAAATTGGCGTATCGCATGTTTCTGTGGTAGAGGCCTACAATGCCTTTCGTGACCTCTGTCTGCCAACAATGGTATTTCACAACCAACACTAAATTGTAAATGCAATTGCAAAAAATGTTTAGGTGTGAGGACCACTTGAGAACATTTAGAATGGGTGGCCCTAATACCATTGTAGAAATTGACGAGTCTGTTTTTTACAAGACAAAGTACCAAGTTGGCAGAGTTAGAGAACACAAATGGGTTTTTGGCATGGTGCAAAGAGGAACAAACAATTTGATGCTGATCCCTGTTGAGCACAGAGATGCTGCTACATTGATTCCTCTCATCGAGCAATATATTGAGCCTGGTATTTGTTATAACACCTGTTCAACCTACTTTTTTCTATTACCTTAGATACATACATTAATTGTGTCAGATGGATGGGCTGCCTACGGAGGTGTCAATAACTTGCAGCACAATTTCAATGGGGTCATCCGACAAAAATATCAACATTTATGGGTTAACCATCGGTCTGTTAAACATTTTACCTTTGTCACATTTTACTGTTAACAGATGAACCTTTTATAGTGTGAATTTTGTAGATCCAAATGATCCAAGAGTACACATACAGTCTATGGAGGCAACCTGGAAAGCTGTAAAACAAAGCATGAAACATTTGCACAGGACATCTAATGAGTTATTTGCTTCATACCTCTACAATTATATGTTTCGCAGAACACATAACAATGAAAAAATTTTTCAGCAAATGATGTACTGGATTCGAGAATACTACCCAGTAGCTTGACGTTTACTTAAATAATAAAATTCTTGAAGTGTAAATGTCGAATTCATTAAAACGCTCTCAGAACAATGTATACAAGTGCAGCAACTTCAAAGACAGACAGGCAGCCATTACTCCCCTAAAGTACAATAGAGTGCCATTACTCCCCTAAAGTACAATAGAGTGCGATTACTCTCCTAAAGTAAAATAGTAAAATTGGAGCGTCAAATTCATAAAGGCAGTGAGAAAGTTCGCGGCGGGCGCCTTTTACGCGACCGAAATCTGTACAAGTCATTACTCCCCTAAAGTACAATAATAGTAGCCCATTACTCCCATAAAGTACAATAGTAGCCCATTACTCCCCTAAAGTACAATAGTATGCCATTACTCCCCTAAAGTACAATAGAGTGCCATTACTCTCTTAAAGTACAATAGAGTGCCATTACTCCCCTAAAGTACAATAGTAGCCCATTACTCCCCTAAAGTACAATAGTTAAAACGGGTACGATACGGAATTAGTGTACCTTTTCCCCCACCAAATGATTACTCCCCTATAACGGCGAAAATGTCCGGATAGTTGAATAGTGCCCAGATTTTTACTGTTGCAACAATGAATCTCAACCGATCTGAATGAATCCTTTTTTCAACGAAATATTGATAAATTCTTGAAAGATTTGTGAACCTTTTGTTAAGATACTCTGTTTATTTCTTGAAACATTTGCGTTCAAGTCAAAACAGAGATTTTGGCAAAGAACAATAGTGATTAAAACCAATCCAGCAGAGAGCTAACGAGACTTTACTTTGGTGAAGTAAAGCAAGCGTGTGTTTCTCCAATAAAGCCTTTTAGCCTCCCAATAGCCATCAGCAGTAGTAGGAATCCGTTTTGTTATTAAGTGCAACGGAATAATGAAAATCTCTTTTGTTCATTGCCAAAATTACTGTTTTGTATTTGAGGGCGTATATCGCAGTATCTAGCAGAGTACATTAATAGAAATTTCAGCAATCTTTTAAGAACTTATTTATCTTTCATTTAAAAAAAGGATTCATTCAAATCGGTTGAGATTTGAGGTTTACTACAGCGAAAAATCTGCGGGGTTGTTTTTTGGGGGACCTTATACATTGCTAGTCTAGTCAGAGGCGTTGGCTAAAAATCGCTAATAATGAGCCCAAGTACAGCTCAATCGCTGTTTTACTTGCAATCAATTTTTACCTAAAACTGTAGACGATTGCAAAAAATTAACCCAAAATAATTGCGTCTCGGAAAAAACGCTGAGGGGAGAGTGTGAAAAATCGTCTCGGGGGTCCCGAATGGAGGGGTCCGCCTTTGAGGGAGAGGGTAACCCCCGAACTACCTGTTACACGTATGTATGCATACATAGTACATAGTGCAAACAAAACAGAAAAAATAAATCTACGAACATACTACGTATCTCAAAGACAGTGCCACCGATATAAAATGTACCGTAAATTGTACAATTCATACATTGGGGTCATGTCGTTCGGAATGTTTGCCGTCTACCAACCGAATGCATTTTCGTCGGTGCTGGCCCAAGCATACAGAACAAACAGCAGCTGTTTCAATGTGGGTGGGCACGAGCGAAGTATTGATTTTACAAATTTTTCACAACGCAGATGTTCGGCTTGCTTCCCCGCCCTGTTTTACTCAACAAATCACTGCTAGAGCAGTCCGATAATTTTAAAGTTAAACGAGACGTTTAAAACATAATCCAAAACGATTCCGGATTCTTCATCCAAACAAAAACTCGATCGCCAGAAGGGCTCACGAAGCCGAATGTTTTCAAGTAGGGACGCACATGTTCTTTCCGAGGCTTATTGTGCTATTGAGATAACAATGACAGAATGAAACTAGCATACTGACTGCAAGCAATCAATTAACACGGGACTTCAGTTTCAGATTTTATACAATGTACGCTTTTCACAAACTGCAAAAAACAGTCGTACACTCTTCTTTACTCGAGCGGTACGATTTTTATCATCAATACTAGAGCCAGATTGGCTAGCGCCATGCCCAGAACAAACATCATTCCGATCGTGCTGAAACATTCGAAATGTTTACTTTCGGATGAAAGGAAAGGCACTACAAAGTCATTCGTCCGTTAATGAATAGGAGTGGTGCGATGCGATGGTCGGGTCGGGTGACTGCAGCCCAGAGAGAAACTGACTAATGGACGGGGCAGGGTAGAGCAATAACAGCAGCATTGGCTTCATCAACAATCGCTTTATCGGATTCCTCGGTAATCGTTTGAAAACGCACACAAACACTTTTTTGGTTCATGACATATCCCTAAGAGCCCCTGCAGGCACACTACAATACGTTCTGTATCTACATGCACTCAGACATGGGCGAAGGGGGACTGAAGGGGGTTGACCCCTCAGGATCTGGACTACCCCCTCGTGCCTCCGCTACCCCCAGGAATTTTTAAGAACATTTTGTGCAGAAAATCGTGATAAAAGTAGGCCTAGATTAGGTGGTGTAAATGAGCTCAGAAAGCTTATTAGCAAGCCTAAAAACCTTGATTTCAGTAAAAAATCGGACCTTCTGGCTTACCATCCAATCAACCCCCCATCAGCCGCCGCTACCGCCCTCTCAGCCAAAAAGCTAGTCCCAGTCGGCATGAACTGTACTAACAATCCAACCGCCGTTGTGCTTTTCTGGGGATGTATGTAGTTCTTTGCGGCTATTAACAACAACAACTGTACCGTTACGAACTATAGTGAACCGAACGGCTGTCATTAAACATAAAAGAAACGTTTAATTTTCCTACAATCGCGTATTTGCTGATGATTGACAACTCTTTTTGAAAACAAGAAATGACATGGCCATGGGCACCGCACCTACATGTACATACATTGTACGTGTCTACTCTGACTGCGAGGTTTCACAAGAGCAGAGAACTTCTTATCAGCAGAATCAGTCTGTCGAGTTCTTTATGCTGTTCCCTACAACAGCCTTTCTTCCTGAAACCTTTGTACCTATTCATTATCACTACCTGTCATGGACGTCATTGAAATTGTCTGCACGAAATCTTCTTTCGTTTCATCTTTACCTTCTGAAAGCGGTCATTACAGTTACTGAAGCCAGTCTCTAACCAACTGACGTAGAGGAAAGTTCTCCACTTGATGAGAGTGTCCGATATCCCTCGTTTGTTGAACGGCGGGCTGCTGGCTTAACACCAGTGACAGACAGATGAGCCTAAATTAATTCAGTGAACTTTACTCAAAGCAAGCATACGTATGAAGTTCAGCAAGAAAATAAACCTCACATCGATAAGACTGATTTTATAGCTAGCATGGTAGTTGCAGCAGCTTCTATCTACTCCATTGCACTACGATTTGCATTCCGACACAATGTCTGTTTGCTTAAATAACAGATGATTCCTAGTCCTACAGATTTGATTCTTGTCGTCATGCAATGCAAATACAACATAGGTAATATTATTTCGCTAACCATTGCAGTATACGTAATTGGTGTGCGTATACCAGGGGTGTATGTACCATTCATACAACGACCTTTATTTCAATTTCCTATACGCAGGTAAGGTACAGTACAGACAAAACGTAATCAAAATGTTATCAAGCTTCGCGAAACAATGAATTCTACGGCAATAAAACACGGCTACAAATCGTTTACGAAATAATTAAAACAAATTAATTGTTACATAGAAACAATGCCACGTAAAGAAGTGTCATATTATTAACCCGAAAAATATTACAAAATATTTAATATACAGGGTGGGCCATTTATCTATTCCCGGTTTCATATAACCATAACTTTTTTCCAGTCAGATCGATTTTATTAAAATTTTACATACAAATGTCTTAACACTTCAAATTTTTACAGTTAAAAATTAAAATTAATCCTTCACTCTGGTCGCTAGTTATGTGTCTCCACGTGGCCGCCCATCCTATGATGGAGTACCGACTGAGGCTGGAGAAAGTGATCGAAAAAAGTGGCGGCCACGTGGAGACGCATAACTAGCGAAGCGACCCGAGTGAAGGATTAATTTTAAATATTAACTGTAAAAATTTGAAGTGTTAAGACATTTGTATGTAAAATTTTAATAAAATCGATCTGATTGAAAAAAAGTTATGGTTATATGAAACCGGGAATAGATAAATGGCCCACCCTGTATTATTAAAAATATCAAAAAAATATTTAAAGATATTAGAAAAATACAGCACGACTAAAGATTAGAGAAAGCACTCAAAATTAAATTAGTAAAGTCAATGTCGTCGTACCCAGGACTTTGCAAAGGGGGTTTAAAATTTTGAAGTTGCCTGATTGGGCCAGGGCGAAAAAATTTGGTAAAATTAGCCATCAAAAAGGCATTTATTTATAAGGTGTTCTGAACGTAAAATTGCAAAGATTAACAGTTTTAGTAGTTCGAAGCAGGGACATGAATTGTGAGGTGTGTTTTTTCCGCTGTTTTTCCGTTTTTTAACTAAGGGTCAGAAAAAAGACAAATCGCGGAATAAACTCAAGCTAAAAATAGCTAATTAATGACATTTTTCAGTTAAAAAATGGACTTTTGCGATGTATAATAGACCAGACTGACTCAAAACTGCTAGAAAAACAAGAGAAAAAGACAAAATTTGACAATCTAAAACAAAAAGGCAAACTGCTGTAAGAAAATTTGCATATGGCGTTTATTGATGGAGCCTGTCACGGACTGTTTTATGCCTGCTTCGTGATTTATATCATGTAAAACGTGTTCTGTTCTGAAAAGACTCAGGAAGGCGCTAGAAACCGTTAGGAATGATAAAACCAGGTTACTCAGAACTTGTGCTGGAGTTTTCCCGCGATTTTGGAAAAAAAACGAAAAAAAACTGAAAAAAGCAGGCCTAGGTGATTTCCGAAAAATATGCATCCCTGGTTTGAAGAGGCCTGGTTCGGCTTCTGCCTGCCAGGGCGAGAAATTTTCGCAAGATTAGCCTTCAAAAACGCACTTAAAACGCATTCTGGGCATAAAATTGAGAGGCACAGGTCGGTCATAATTTAAATAGTTTCTCTTACGTTTGCTTAATTTTTCCATACTACCTCCACCACGGCAAAAAAGGGGAAAGCCACCTTACATCCCCTGGGTACTCAGCTGAGTTAAAGTGTACACACTGCTGTCCGAAGTTGACTGTAAAAGCAGATATATATTTCTGCCATCCGGAGGGCACAGGCACTTTCTAAAATCGCTGCCAACCGCTCAGTTTAGGCTTCGATGGACTGGCAAAGTGCCATCCGAATGGCAGACAAATAAATCGGCCTTAAAACCGCTGCTATCATGATTATCAGTTGGTTGATCTGCTGTCCGTTCATGACGTGGTCATTTCTTCAAAGTTTTAGCCAGAGAGACCGTTTTGGCCACATCCTGCAGTGTTCTTCTACGTATGAGTTTTGGGTTACGACTCTCCTCTTTCACCGGTTTTTGCTCTTTCTAAACCAAACTCGTAACGAGTCTCGAAAATTATCAAAGAAGTACAGCGTGCGTACTTCAACGCCCGGTCTAGTAGGTGCTTTTTGGCTCATCATTGGCGATTTTACAACAGCATGACGAGGCTTGGTCAATGTCGCAAGGGTCCTTAATTTAGGATGTTTCAGCGTTCCGATAAAATGTTCTTCGTCCAGCTCGGCTAGGTAGCATTTCTCTACTATCATGTCATTGCTGGTTGCTATAAGTAAAAGCATCGTTAGAAAAGTACGTTGCTCTGGAACCCATCCTGTGTGCGTACCGTAGTAAGCGCTTTCGCTTTTTGCGACCGGAGCGCTCGCTACACGCATCTGTATCGGTTTGCAGTTCGTATACTACTAAATAGTTAGTTCAGGCATTTTGAGCATTTCAGTTGTTTTTTACATACAGTATGGGCCAAAAAATGTCCAACCTCCTTTCTCACTTTTACTCAAACGACTCGTTCGCGGTAATTTCTTTATCGATTTGGCTCAAATTTTGATCATTAAATAACAATATGACCGGGTAGATACTACGTTAGTTTGGTGCCAGAATTCTGATTGGTTCAAGGTTTGTGAGCCGAAAACTAACAGTCAGGGTGGTACATGGAAATTCTAATTATTCGGTTAATTCAAGCAGTACGGGTCTGAAACTTGCAGAAACTATTGGCATTGCCTTTCGGGCAATTCTGAAATTCTCCAATTTGCGCCCTTTGAACTATAGGGGTTCCCGGTGAATATGTTATGCCCAATGACAATATCAATCATTCCTGCAAGTTTCAGACCCATACTCTTTGAATTAACGAAAAAATGGAATTTCCGTGCACCACCTTGAATCTTATAGTTTTCGGCTCATAAAGCCTGACCAAGTCATAATTTTGGTACAAAACTTGCACAGTATCTACACAGTTATATTGTTAATTAAATTGAAAATTTGAGCTAAATTGATAAGGAAATTACCGATAACGAATGGCTTGAGTAAAGTTCGAAAACAGGGGTGGACATTTTTTGCCCATACTGTATACACCGGTTAAACGAAATCGAATCATCATTGGTACTGATCTGAAAGACGTCTGAGAATGTTAGAACTACGCGCCAAAAATGGTCTGAAAAGGTGAACGCTTTTAAAAAAGATCAGTCTCAGCACTGTACAGACCTTCGTGTGTCAGAGTAGCATTCAGCTACTGTATCTACCGTATGCTATAAATCACCTTTTCCAAACTCTTTATCCCAATTGAGACGTGCATTCGGAACATCAGTAGACCTGCTCTTTATTATCTTTTGCCGTCGAGATGAATTATTTCTACTTTTTTCGAGCAGGTTAGGTCCAGAAGCGTTGTGTTCATCGGCATAAGCCAGCCAAAACGAACGATCCAGTGGTGTCTTCGAACTTTCGTCTTGCTTTGATTCTGCGTAGGCCGGACGTCGGTTCGGCAAGCTTCTGTGACGCGAGATTTTGTGTTGAGATTTGGGAATGTTGGGCACCACGAGCAGATCCATCGTTTAAGCAGCTCCGTTGCTAGGACGCTTCTAATTGCACGGTATGTGGCAAAAGAAAGCACAAAAGAAGCACCGACAAATCACTCTGTTGAAGCTGCAGTTTTTTACCTGTCTGCCTACAAACAGTGGACTGCTTTAGAACTTAAATGGAGGACCGTGTTTGGGTTTGGAACCGCCCTGGCTCTCCAATGCTCATTCAGAGCGAAACAAATCGAAGTTGTCTATAAAAGGCATTCGAAAACACTGTATGCATGAAATTAACAGTTATAAAACGCCCAATCAGCGTCCATACTCGAGTCAGTTTAGTAGACAGACATGCTACCTACCGGAGTTTTCCACTACGTAGTATCCCAGAAAAGGCTAGGCTTAGCTCCGTGTTCGCTAGGACACCGATGACCAATTATAACCAATTATTGGCCCATTGTCCAGGTCCAGGTTAAAATCAATCAGAAAGAAAAACCTATACAGGTCCTAACGACGCAAAAATCAGGGCACAACAGTTTTAACTTAACTTTTAGTCTTAAAAGAACAATCGCCTGAATGTGAATACGACCGCGTATCTTTAACAACACCGTCGAATCGACATAATCGGTGATGATCGGTGGGGGGAAGTAAAGGCGCTTTAAAAACGGTAACGGAAGAGGAGAACACAGGAGTGCGGTCCGATGAGGCCGACGGTGCTACGGTGTGCCTAGGTCTACCTACCTTGCGGTGCTTTTTACTTTTTGTTGAAATCCGTGATTTTAGAAGTTCTTTTGTTCTGCCTTTTTGTTTTTCTAAAACGCTCTACGGCAACTTAAAATATAATGGCCTAAAACGTGCTAAAACGAATTTCCATCCACTTCCGGGCGTTTTTTTAGAGTCTGGAGCTTTCTTTTAAAATTTTGGACTGGAAAAACGACCTAGCCCCTCCTCCCCAGGCCAGCCCGGACCTGTTACATCACATGTATGCTGTCCACATACGCTAAGGGTCCAAGAAAGCGTTCTGGTAGCTGCCCCCGTCGTAGTTAGTAGGCTAGCGGTTTAGCAGCCTGTCCGTTGGGAAATTTACTGCATTTTATTCTTGTTGAAGCAGAAGCCAACACTAACAACAAACAGGCCCTGCGACAGATGATTCGGATGGGGGTGGGCACGGCCATTTTTACGGCCGCTGTGCTGTTTTCGTTGCGGGACCTAACCAGGAACGGTCAGAGTGAGGTGTCGGTTGACGCTCAACCCGACTCAAAGCCCGTTTACGAGCCTAAACTCAAGTCCAGGTTCATGGTTCCAACTCTCAAGTTCCTTTATTGGTAAGGAAACGCTTACGCTGTTTGTCTGTGTTTCTGTGTAACATCCCGGTGCAAAGGGATGTTTGAGAATTTTTCGTTGTTTATGCAGTGTGTGGTACTACGCTGAGTGTTACATGTTTTTCGTTTTAGCGGCGCGTCACTACATGAACGGAATTCAATCAAATTTCACACAAGTATTAGTGGCAAGGATAACTTAGATGCCTGCCAGTTTTGGTCAATATCCATTGAAAGACAGCGTTTATTCAACAAAACGAAAAAACTTCACTGTTTATCAAAGAAAGTGGCCCACCAGTAGGGATTATTCGGTATGAACCGAATAATTCGGTTACTAGTGCTATTCGCGAATATTTTAAAATTGTAAAATTCGGTATTATTTTGGTTCCGAAAATCCGCTTCGGTATTCGGTATTTTTGTATTCGAGTTGCATCCCTACCCACCCCAGCAGTCAGCATGAGCATGCATGAAAAAACTTTTTGCTCAAAGTTAAAACTAAAGTAGTCTATCTTAGCGATCGACCGGAATTCCGGTTCCGGTTCCGGCCGGAACTGGCGGTTCCGGTTCCGGTCCGGTTCCGGTGAAAAAGGGTACCGGAACCGGTACTTTTTCATTCACTATTTTCGATGGATATTCAGTTACATCAAGTATTATTGCGTCTGTTTAATAAAGTGCGCAGCTCAGTGGGGGCAGTAGAATTTGCATGAATGGGGAGAAATTATGCAGTTTTCCATGTTATGCATCATTAGAAGTGCCTCTAAAGACAATTTTCGGTGAAATTATGCAGTTGCAGGCAGTGTTTAGAGCTGTATTGTCGTTTTCGAACAGGTTTCTCAACTGACTTAAGGTGCAAAAGTGGAAAATTTGTTGTAAGTATCTGTACTAGCATGCTGGACCCATTTAAGACGATTTTCAACAAAAAAAAATTTTTTTTTAATTTTTTTAAAAAAAGCAAAAACTTTTGGCCTTCAAAAAAAAATTTTTTTTAACAACTGTGCCTTTAAGGCAGCTAAAAACATCTCCGAAGGTGACAGATCAAAGCTGAAACCTGAAAATGTTGAAAAGCTTCTCTTTCTGAAGTACAATTTGCGTGCTCTTGACTACTGTTATTGAAAAGTCTGTATTCTGTTGTTGATTTGAACTTCTGCTGATGTTTATAACAGGAATTTGTACACGACGTGCCTATAAATACGTTTCTATAAATTTTGGACCAAATATTGAAAACGTTCCGGTTCCGGCCGGAACTGGGTGGTTCCGGTTCCGGCGAAAATTTTGGTTCCGGTCGATCGCTAGCTATCTGATGCAGCTTGAGACGCTGATTATGATCCTGAAGTCCGTTTGGCTAGACTCGGCCTGGATCGGGAGATATTCAAGTCCAAATTTCCGAAAATCAATGCCCCCTGGTGAGCATATCTTTTGATAGCATATCTATTGTTGCTTTGGCTCTGTCCTACTAGATGTAGACTTCTTCGTTACATCCGAAAAGGACCCATTTTTACTGTACAACATCTCTTTCGAGAGATATGACCATTCAAACTTTTGCGACAAATTCGTACCTAAATCGGCTATGACCTGCTAGCGTACTGTCTCCATTAGTGCCGCATGTGGTCTTTGTAAGGCCGTAATGTTAGATAGATTTTCATGTATGCTTTGTGTTATTTTCAGCTCACCTTTGAGACCTTTGCTGTTCCACCTTATCTTGCAAACTTTATTTCTGTCTGACCTGCTGAATCCGCCCCACAAGCTGTCCAGGACTTATCTGTTATGAGCAGGAGACAGAGTTCAATGAGCTGGTAGTTGAACTGTGTCATCAGCATCTTGTAGTCGCCATTTAGGTACGAATTTGCCGCAAAAGTTTGAATGGTCATATGTCTTGAAGGAGATGTTGTACAGTAAAAAATGGGTCATTTTCGAATGTAAAAGAAATCTACATCTAGTTGGACAGAGCCAAAGCAACAATAGCGGCTCTAATCGACGCAGTTCGTTTGGAAGGTCAAAGCAGGGTGAGAACTGTAGGTGCAGATTTGCCGCGAAACTTTGAACGCCATATCTCGAGAAGCAGACCTCTTAGAGCAAAATCGAAGTCATTTTTGGAATCAGTGGGAAAAAGTACAGCGGTAAGCAGGACAGAAATAAAATTTTGGCCCTGGATAAGAAAAGTGATTTCTGATGCACCGCCAAAATTGGACATTTTTGTAGTAGTGATTTTCAACTGGCAATAACTCACGAACGGGAGGTTGTAGCACACAAAATGAAGAAGAAGTTTATCGGTTGCTGGTAAACAACAGAAGAGATACAAAGGATAGGTCGCACAATAAAAAACACAAAAGACACTCCCAGATAAACCAATTCTTTTCATCACTCTTCCCCAAAATTGATCAGACCAGGACTGGCCGAAGTAGATTTCTTCACATGATCCAATGAGACCTTTTCGATTCGACCATCTGGATCTTTAATCTTCGAGAGAAGGGGGTAGCATGAAGGACAATGCATGGACCTTTCCAAAGGGGATTCAGTTTGCCACCCCTGCGCTGGAGTCGCATGACATTCTTTACAAAAAACCAAGTCATTAGTATGGAATTCAGATGAATCAAGCCCCTCAGGGTTCTTATCTTGACATCGACGTTGAAGAGAAAGTAGCCGACCACGAACAGCAGTGAGAATATCTGGATTGGTTTGAAAGATGAGTTCTTTGGGCGGTAAACCAGTAGACGAGTGAAGAGACGATGATAGGCTTTCACCGACTCTTGTAATCTGGTTGGCCATATGAGAGGATTGGCCTTGACCTTCTTGCCAAGAATTGTAGTGAGTGAACGAATGACACGCTCCACCATACTATTGCCAGTTGGGTGATAAGGAGTAGAGTGGATGAGCTCAATAACCTTTTGTTTACAGGAGTTATTTTTTAACTCAGCAGGCCAAAATAGGTCTAGAAAACTGCACTGTGACTCGGTTTAGGCTTTCCATCAAAAGATATGCTCACCAGGGGAATTGATTTTGGGATCTTTGGAATAGAATATCTAACGATCCAGGCCGAGTCTAGCCAAACGGACTTCAGATTCGTAATCAGCGCCTTAAACTGCATCAGATGGAATACTTTAGTTTTAATTTTGAGCACAAAGTTTTTTCTGGAAACTAAAACCCCCGCTACCCCCCTTTGATTTTGACCAATTTGTGTGGATTATGTTTGGGCAAGTATGAGCTAACTTTTAAAGCAAGTTCCAGCATTCCCGAACTGCCGGACTTATGGGCGCATATTTGTGGTCGGTTTTCGATTTTGACGAAAAAAATTTTTTCGACCCCCTTCCCGCCCCCTAGCTCGTCTGGAACTCCCCTATGTGTTTTTTTATTTCAGATTACTGTAGCGCCATTTGTTAGCTACAGATTGTTGCCAAGCACGATAGCCCACGGCCCGGGGTTTTGGAGTAAATTGACTGCAAATGGCTGAAAATCGCATTTTTTGCAGTTTTACTGTGGGGCAAAATTTCGAAGTTCAATTTCTTTCCTTCTAATAACAGTTGAGACCTAGAATTTAGGGTTTTTACGTAACTTTTAGAATACTTTAAGAATTTTGGGTCGGTTTTCGATTTTGACGAAAAAAAATTTTTTCGCTTCCCTTCCTGCCTCCCTAGCTCGTCTGGAACACCCACTATGTGTGTTTTTTATTTCTGATTATTGTAGCGCCATTTGTTAGCTACAGATTGGTGCCAAGCACGATAGCCCACGGCCCGGGGTTTTTGAGTAAATTGACTCCAATTGGCTGAAAATCGCATTTTTTTTCAGTTTTACTATGGGACAAAATTTCGAACTTGAATTACTTTCCTTCTTATAACTCCAAAACCTAGCTAACAAATGGCGCTACAATAATCAGAAATAAAAAACACATAGTGGGGGTTCCAGACGAGCTAGGGGGCGGGAAGAAGGGACTCAAGAAATGAGATGGAAACAAAACGGACAAGTAACAGTGGATGGATATACTGTCATCTGGTCAGGAAGCAGTACTACAGCCAGGAATGGAGTTGGACTTATTGCCAGAACAGACGTTGCAAAGGCCCTTACTGGATGGAAAGCGATATCAGAGAGAATCCTCACTGCAAGATTTCAGATAAGGACAGGATACTGGACAGTCATAGTAGCTTATGCACCAACAAACGAGGCTGAGGACCAAGTCAAAGATGACTTCTACAACCAACTGAACGATGTGCTGAGAGACACAAAAAGTCACGACTTCCTAACCATCCTTGGAGATTTTAATGCAGAACCTGCGGACCCATGCAGACACCACCCACAAACAATCGGACGATTTCAAGGAAAACAGAACGACAACTCTGAAAGAATGCTGGAGATGGCGATAGAATTCGGGTTGAGACTACCAGGCTCTTTCTTTCCCCGCAAAGTGATCCATCGTATGACTTGGATGAGTCCTGACCGGAAAACTGTAAAGGAAATCGATCACATCCTGGTTCGAATAAGAGATGCCTCATCAGTGACCAACTACAGAGTCTTCCGTAGTGCTGACTGCAACAGCGACCACCAGCTAGTTGTAATGAAGCTAAAACTGTCAGTGAAGAGCATGTATCAGCCACGGTCCCAACACCAGTTCAGCAAGATCAACTTTGACGATCCCGTAACCCGAGAAAGATTTAGGCTAGAGGTCAGACAACGAGAGACAAATGGAACCCCTGAAACCCTGGAGGAGTACTGGACCGAACTAAAAGGCCTTCTGCTTAGTGCTGCTAAACCACTGATCCCCAAAAATGCACCACGAAAGGATTGGATATCTCAAGACACCTGGCATGCTATTGAGGAGAGAAGGAAAGCAAAACTAAACCAGGACCAAAACCGGTACCGATTCTGGAACCTAGAGAGGAACAGGCGAATCAGGAAGGACAGGAATGAGATGTGGAATGAAAGAGCAAGAACCTTACAGGAGGCAGTAAATCGTAACGATCAATCCGAGATGTTCAGACAACTGAAAACACTGACAAAACCCAGGTCAATGCGACAAACCCAGTTGAAAGATGAGAATGGAGAGCAAATAACAGAGCAGACCCAAGTGACTGAAAGATGGAGCCGACACTTTGAACAACTGCTGAACAGGCCTCCTCCTAATCTTCCCAGTGAATTGGATGAATATCAAAGCCTGACTAAAACAGAAGATCCTGAAGCTGAGTGCCTTGTAACGGAACAAGAAGTAAGGTCAACCTTGAAGCAAATGAAAAGACGAAGAGCTCCTGGGCCAGATCAGATAACAGTGGAGATGATTGAAACCAGTCCTGTTGCAGTGGCCAGAATTACCAGACTCCTCAACATATGTTGGGAGAAAGAACAGATCCCGGAAGAATGGAAGACTGGAATCATAGTGCCAATCTGGAAACAAAAGGGAAGCAAAATGGAATGTAGCAACTACCGCGGTATCACTCTTCTATCTCATGTCTCCAAACTGATGGCAAAGATTGTACTAAAGAGAGCACTGCCCTACTTCCTGAACATGCGAAGAACACAGCAAGCCGGTTTTACACCCAACAAGTCAACTATTGACCAGATATTTACATTGAGACAACTGATTGAGCTTGCAAGAGAGTACAGACGGCCACTTTACATTGCATTTATAGACCTAAAACAAGCTTTCGATTCTGTGGACCGACAGAGGATGTGGAAGGTGATTGAACAAATCAAGATCCCAGCAAAACTGGAGAGAATGGTAAAGGCCCTCTATGATGCACCACGCAGTAAAGTGAGATGCGGACAGACCGAGTCAAAGAGCTTTGAATTGAAAACTGGAGTGCGGCAAGGATGTGTTCTGGCACCAACTCTGTTCAACTCGGTGATAGATTATGCCCTGAAATGGCTTGACCCGGAAGAAGTCTTCCCAGGTTTCCACCTGGGGGACAAGAAAATCCAAGACCTGGACTTTGCAGATGATATAGCCTTCTTTTCTGAAACCCTGGAAGACCTGAAACATGGATTGTACACTATCAATGACGAATTCAACAAGCTAGGACTCCAGATTAATTGGGACAAGACCAAACTAATGGCTCCAGACTTTCTGACAACCCCTGCAACCATAGAGATCAGCGGTAACCGTGTGGAGTTTGTGAAGGAATTCCAATACCTTGGATCAGTGATAACCAGTGATGCTTCATGCCACCAAGACCTGCAGTCAAGAATCCACAAAAACGTTGGAAAAATGGCAAGCCTAAATACTGTACTGTGGAATAGAAGGGACCTGAGCCGAAAAACGAAACTGAGCATGTACCGAGCCCTGATAACCTCCTCTCTGCTATATGCAAGTGAAACATGGGCGTTGAACCAAGGACTAGAGAAGAGATTGGACATCTTTGACAACAAATGCCTACGAAGACTGGAAAGAATTAAGTGGTACCAGCGCGTGTCCAACGATGAGCTCAGGAGAAGAACACAGCAACCGTATGCCTCCCAACTAGCCAGAAAAAGCAGACTCCGATGGTTTGGTCATGTGACCAGAATGGATGAGGAGCAGCTGTCAAAGACCTTGCTTGAATTTAACCCGGGACAACACGGATGGAAACGACCATTGGGCAGGCCGAGAACGCGGTGGAAGGATGTACTCAGAGAAGACCGAAGGACGATTACAGAAAACCCAAATAATCGGAACCGATGGAGAACAGCGCTGCAGAAGAAAGAGTTCCTCCACGCCACGCCCAAGTGGCAAGAGAAATAAGTCAAGTAAGTCAAGGGGGCGGGAATGGGGTCGAATAAAAAATTATTCGTCAAAATCGAAAACCGACCCAAAATTCTTAAAGTACTCTAAAAGCTACGTAAAAACCCCAAATTCTAGGTCTCAACTGTTATTAGAAGGAAAGAAATTCAACTTCGAAATTTTGTCCCACAGTAAAACTGGAAAAAAATGCCATTTTCAGCCATTTGTAGTCAATTTACTTCAAAACCCTGGGCCGTGGTCATGCTTGGCACCAATCTGTAGCTAACAAATGGCGCTACAATAATCTGAAATAAAAAACCCACATAGGGGGGTTCCAGACGAGCTAGGGGGCGGGAAGGGGGTCGAAAAAAATCGTCCAAAAAATCGAAAACCGACCAAAAATTCTTAAAGTACTCTAAAAGCATACATGTACTAGGGGGGGTTTGGGGGGTTACCCCCCTGCTGGAAAGGCCAACCCCCCCCTCACCCCCCCCCCGAGACAGGTTAAGGGACCCCCCCCCCCCCGACCAAAAAATACAAGTGGTGGTAGTGGCTCCAGTATTAACAAACTGGGTCAGAAATCACTAATTTTTAGCCAAAAATTCACTTGAAAAGCCTTTGGAAACCGAATTTGGCGTTTCCACTGCTGATATTTAAGAAAAATCGGTGTTTTTGGAAGCTCTTTTTGTCATTTTTTGCTTGTTTTTAGCTTTAAAACGCTATTTGGCAGCTTAAAATAGCGATTTTTAGCGTCCTTACTGAAAAAAACGTGCTAAAAACGCATTTCTAGGCGTTTTGGAGCTTTTTGAAATTTGGGACCCCCCACCTGGGCGAAACCCCCCTCGACCCCCCACCTGAGGAAAAAGCCCCCCTACCCCCCTCCCCCCAGGTCGGCCCGGAGCTGTTACATGTATGTCTAAAAGTTACGTAAAATCCCCAAATTCCAGGTCCCAACTATTTTTAGCATGAAAGAAATTCGAATTCGAAATTTTGGTCCCATAGTTAAGCGAGCCGATTTTCAGACGGCTGTATCTCGGGACTGAAGCGTCAAATCGGGAAATCCTTTGCGGTGGTTACATAACCTATCCATATGTATCAGTGTACCAACTTACAGCTCTATAGGCCAAAGTTTCAGTTTTGGGTCTGAATAGGGCAAAGGACTGAGACTCGATTGGTCCAGAGACTGACTCTTAAGCAACTGACATACAAAGCTGACAATTGGCAGGCATCTAAGTTTCCTTTGGCACTAAGTGAAATTTGCTCGAATTCTGTTTACCTGGTCGCTTGCTGCAAATCACCAAGCACGTAACACTAAGCGAGGTACAGCCTTTGCTTGCATTTGCCATGTACGTAGAACTTCACAGACAATGAAAGTTCGCCAGTTAGTCGAATTTTTCCAAAGATCTTGATCCTATTAGGTTAGTTGGGTTTGCAGTGTAGTTGAAGAGGTGTGAGGCTGTCTGTTGCCATCAGGTAGTGTGCAGCCATCTGATGATGTACGTGGTGAAGGTTGGAGGAGGCTATTTTCTGTATAAAAACCTGGTGGTACATTGAGTCAGACATGGGCAAGGGAGGGGTCAGGCTCTGACCTACCCCCCTCAGGAATTTTTTGGAAGAATTTTGTATAGAAAATTATGATAAAAATATGTCTGGATTAGGTGTAAACGAGTTCAGAATAGCTTATTTTAACTTATTGTAATGAAAAATAAGCCAAAAAACCTTGATTTTAGCCAAAAATCGGACTTTTTGGCTTACCACCTCCCTCAGGCGCTCCTACCCCCCTCAGCCCCCCCCTCAGGAATTGAAAATTCTCTCCCCCCTCAGCCGAAATGCTAGCCCATGTCTGCATTGAGTTGAAGGCATTTGACAGGTGCAATATTGCCACTTTTGCTAAAAGGGTGTGGCGAGTTTCAATCCGTTCGCTATCGTAGAAGCAAACCGCAGCAGGCAGAGGTTGCAGTGCGCTGTTTTCTGAAGCCACGCTAATGTTGTTCAGAGCTTTATTACTGCTACCGAGCGAGCGTTTTGCGCGTTCAGACTGTTGGTTGTGTTGCAGCTACTCCTGAGGGTACCGGCGCGTATTCGAGGAATACGCGCAGTTGATTCGGGAGCGCTACCCGTCGTTGGTGGTGGAGGGCGAGAACTATCCGCCGCCGAACTCGCGCGCCGTGGCTGCCCAGATCCTTAGCGCCATCAAGTTGATGCTGATCGTGATGGTGGTGTTGGGCCAGAACCCGTTCACAATGCTCGGAACCAACACTCCCAACGCGTATGCTTGGGCTCTCGAGAACAAAGTAATCGATCGATGTACTAATTAGCGGGGACTAACTAACTAGCACCTGTTTCAGTTGTACGCCTGCATGATGTTGTTCTTTATCAGCAATGCCATCGAGGGCCAGCTGATTTCGACCGGCGCATTTGAAGTTGTTTTCAACGGTAATATCAGTCTGTTTTGGCTTGTGGACGCAAGTTGCTGCGCTTTCAGACGTTCCGGTCTGGTCGAAGTTGGAGGTGGGTCGTGTTCCGCAGCCCCAAGAAATGTTTCAGATAATCGACAGTCAGCTTAGAATGAGCGGTAGCGCCAGCGGCGTCCACTAAAAATCGTGTCGACGCAGTCTTGACTTGTTCCTGTATTGTTATAAATCGCTGTGACGGACTCGGCTGGAACCCGAACGGGCGGCTGTTTCCTGATGTGCGGTCAATTACTTGTGCTCCGTTTTTACTATTGTTAGTATTAGTGACCGATCTAATTCGACTTCTACTCTATGTACCGTGTGCGTTTGTATGTATGAGTTGGGCTACGTATCCGTCATCGCCTTAAGCCAATCGGTATGCTGGTGTACTTAGTACCTTACCTGTTAGTTGCACTTACAAGGTTCTTGCGGGACCTGGAAAGTCAGGGAATTTGGTGTCTGGTCATGGAAAAATTTGATAGCATCAGAAACATCTGGCCTCTAAATGGTCCTGTCAGAGCTTTTCACAACACTATTTTGAAAATCGGTCTTCTGAATTCATATACTACTACTTTAACCGGAAATTTACCCTCTTAATACCTTTTAAATGCGTTTTACAAAGCCAATTTTTCAAAATTTTCTCAGTGGTTGCCGTTTCCTCACCCTGGTTGGTCAGGGAAAGGTCAGGCAATTTTGTTATACAAAAGCCGCACGAGCCATGACTTAGCCTTGTCCAGAGCACTAGGCTTTGTGCTTTGATTTAAAGTCTACCTTGTAGGCCATTCAGGTACTGACTGACGAGGCGAACACGGAAAAATCTTTTCCTAATTATTTTCAAAGTCGTATAGAATAGAGCACAGCGGCTTCAAATGGGTTAGTCAAGAATTGGTGGGAGCTTTTCATTTATGGTCGTAGCTTGAACTTTTCTAAGTCGGTATCAAATTTGAAAACAATGCCATCCATTAAGCAACTTTCCATACCGACTGGTGGTTGTGGCTTGACCGAGGACGTGCGACGAACCGGTAGCCTACTGGAATTTTATTCACTTGCCTGTGGCGTGCTGTGTTTTACGCAAGTAAAAGTGATTTATTCTGAATAATTAAAATTATAGATATACCGGAAAAGCGGGCGCATAGCACGGTCTACCGTTCTTAGTAGAGCAACGTGTGCCAACTAGTAGAAATGGGCGGCGGCGGCGGCGGCGATACCATTAAGCTGAAGGCGAATTTAGTAACCGTCTCTGGCTGACAGCGGCACAACTCATTTCATTTCTTGAATTTGCTTTATGAGGTACGCTTTCTCGTCGTTGAACTGCTCGTCCTCCGTCCGGTCGGTGTGGAATTTGCTTAGAAAGTCGACCAGCTTGTCGCGGTTGCGCATCAGGATCTCTGCGATCGGCTTCGGCTTGTTCGGGTTGGCGACGAACACCTGAAACAGACAAACAGATGCACAGACTGACTGACTGACCACCGCACCTTGAACACATGGAATGCCTCGAACTGTATACTTCTGCTCTTCTCTTTCAACATGTTCATCATTAGCTTCAGGTTGTCAGGGTTACTGATGTAGCGCGTCATCACATTAAAGTTGTGTCTGTCAAGCAACAACTCGCCAAGTAGCTGAAACACTCTCTCTACAGTACAATACGCTACTAGAAAAGCCCAGTCTTACAGCATCTGCGGCCTAAACTCCTCCGACATAAGTACAAGGGACTAGGGGTTAACCCAGCCGCTCCGGACCCATCCAAAAATGATGGCCATCCCAAATCGGTAGGACCACATTCGAATTTCGGACACTAACACTCATTTTCCGCCCACGTAATAATGCCTCCATTCCTTATTCTTCTACGACCCACTCTCTGTCCATTATGCAGTCCCTATAGGTCATTTCTACGAATCTACCACCCTCGTCTGCCATTTTTCATAGCCCGATATCTTACCCATTTTTACTCAGCACAGCACCCAAATTTTCAACATTAGGCGGTGCCTGTAAATATTTGAGAGAGCTCAGGCTGGGCTGACAAATGCTTGACTTTTAAAACGCATCTGAAAGGCATTTTGGTGGTAATAGTAACAGTAACAGTTTTGTTGTACAGGTGTCCCAAAATGGCAACACTTCATTTTGGTGCCATTTCCGCAATTTTTGACCAAATTGAAATGAAAATTAGAATAGCAGGTGTCAAAATAGGGGAGATTTCGAATGTTAAAGCTTGGTGGGCCAGGCTTGACCCAATCCTGAGAAATTCACGTATATGTTGAATTCAGCAAATGACCTGAAATTTGGAGAATTTTTTGAGAACTGTGGGGTATTTTGTGTCAATGAGACAAACACAGTCTTGAAAAAAAGAGCAATTCCTGAACATTTGCTTCTGTGAAAGAGGAGAACAGAAAAACAGATCATTAGCATAATCCTTATTTTCTCAAGACCATGTCATTCTCAAAGCATGAGATTTTAATACATAAAATATCCTGTAGTTTGGAATAGTTTCTGTAATTCAAGTAATTTGGCGAACGTTTGTGGAAATGACTGCAAAAAAGGAAAGTTCCATTTTAGCGCTATTTCTATATTGAAGTTAAGTTAGCTCATTTAGGGACACCATGCATGCACCTCCTCCGTTTACATACATACTGGTAATGAGCAGACATGGGCTAGCATTTCGGCTGAGGGGGTGGTAGAATTTTCAAGTCCTGAGGGGGAGTAGGAGGGCCTGAGAGGGGGTGGTAAGCCAAAAAGTCCTATTTTTGGCTAAAATCAAGCTTTTTGGCTTATTTTTCATTACAATAAGTTAAAATAAGCTATTCTGAGCTCATTTACACCTAATGCTCTCAGCATTTATTTTAATCATAATTCTCTATACAAAATTCTTCCAAAAAATTCCTGAGGGCGTAGCGGCCGGCTGAGGGGGGTAGGTCAGAGCCTGAGGGGGGCCAAGCCCCCTTTTGCCCATGTCTGGTAATGAGTTATTTTCTTCCTCCATGGTACATCCAAGCAAACGCCCTGTGAGTACGCAGAACCTATCTGATCAAATTCTTTAGGCCGTTCTGACAAGCAGTAGAGTAGGTAATATTGGTACCTTTAAAGACTGCCTTCTGGTGACATAGTTTTCAGAGTTGAGCAACTGTAGATAGGCGTCGAAAAACCGGTCGTAATTCTTCTCCAAAAACTCAGCACACAGTGCTTTGTGTTTGGTTATCAAGTCCTGCAAAACATCAGCTTTCATTGGAAAAAGCTGGAGTAGAATGCATTTCAGTAATTAAACGCATCCTTAACAAAACTTGGGTGCTAGCTGATTGGGCGTTTCAGCTCGGCTGGCATTGGCAATTGGCATCAACGAAAAACTAGAAATTTTTTGTTCCGTCTAGCCTGAAATACAGATAAACTTAAACAATCCGTTTTAGTCAAAATGTTTCAGTGAAAGTTAAGAATTGCTTCGCAGAAAATAAAAGGGTGTTGTGAATCGAGGATCTCCCCTTGAGCCAGAACCTGATGCATGTTAGTGTAGTATGGAGCAAACGCATTCACAAGCAGTAAACATATCACACAAATTGTCAAAAGACACACTTTGAAAGTGCTAAAGGCGTCGGAGGCGATGTCGAAAGTGGAGACCTCGACGTAGCTAAAGAAGTTGTAAAAGTCCTCCGAGTAGAGCATAATTTTGGCCAGGGGTTCGTGTCTGACACATTCTCTGCACATATTGCCACAGTTTAGTGCTATATCCGGGAACTCGTAGCTAAAGCAAAACTCTGCAGTGGCGCCACAACACACACCGGCCCAAACAAACCCCTTGATTAATGTAATCAAAATCTCGGGCCTGGCGCAGAGATACTCGACTGTCGGAGATCGGGTGCCTATCTGTCGTCGCAACAGATTATTGAATACCAGCGCTACATCCTTCTTTGACTGAAAACAGCTGCCGACTTGGGATTTAGTTGGACGACAGAGTTAGGCTAATTCAACGACAACTCACTTCGAAGTCCAATTTGCTAAGGTTGTTGATCATGAGAGGAATGAGATTGGCTTGATAAGCCTCTTGCGCCAGCTGGGCCACCAGCTCTGTCTGCGGTTCCTGGTCGCCGGTGCCGTACAACACGCCCTTCACCATCTGAAGCGACCGGCTCACTTCCTCCTGAGCCTTCTCCACTCTCTTGTCGCCACCCTTCTCCAGCGCTCCCAGCACCTCCTTCAAGCTCTTCACCATCTCGGCCGGACTCTTCTGCGACTTGCCGAACAGCGGCATGGCTGAACCCGACAGATCAGCACATCAAACACTCTGCCTCTCACACTACCCGCACTCACCGAAGCACTATCGGTCACTGCTACCAGCTCTCGCTTCTCTTCTTTTCTTGGTTGGTGGTTGGAACGACGTAACCACTATATAGAGGTAGGTACGTGTGGTAGTTGGTTGTGTGTGGCACGGTCGAGTTTGGAACGAAACCATTCCAAGGAAGCGTAAAATCGCTCTAACTAGGGTGCTGTAAGTGTTATGACTCCTATCCAGCCATGTCTCGTTAATCCGTACAAGTTGGGACCAACCAAATTTGTCCGGATGAGCGAATTTCATTGAGGATTATTACTTCTGGATTTCACTGTTTTTTTTCGGGTCAAAGAACTAAATGACATTTTTCTTAGTTCCGTGTCAAATTCTATAGTACAATATAGTACCTCCTCATTTAAAGTCAAAAGGTTAAATTCAACTGATTATAGTCCCATAAATGCAGACAAAATCACATTCTGACTCAGCAGAAAGAAAGCGCTATTCCAAATTTGAAAATTCATGTCTGAATTAAAAAATTGCACATAGATTCTGTCAAAATTAACCAAATCCGGATTAGCGAATCACTTGACCATACAAAATTCGAACTTGGACCGCAAATCTTTTGTCTGGATTAACGAACCCCGATCCGGATTAACGAGTCATAACATGAGGAAAAATTGGGACCTGGGCCGTATTCACAAAACACGCTAGATGAAACTAACGAGTTCGTTTTTACCAATTGCTAGATAGTGCTGCGCAGTGTTGTTCCCAGTAAATTTACTGAGTAAAAGCATACATGGGCCGGAAAAATCCGGAGGGGGGTGGGGGGTTGAGACCTCGGGGGGGGGGGGTGGGGCAGTGGGGTATAGCCGACCGAGGGGGAGGGGTATACCCCCCCTTACCCCCCGGCCCATGTATGAGTAAAAGTTACTCGATACTTAGTTATTTTGAATTAAAGTAAGTACTTTTACTTACCGGTAAAAATTTTTCTTAATTTTACTTACTGAATACCGAGTTTCAATTTTGAATTACTCAATTAGAAAAAAATTCGGTAAACTCACTACTCGGTAATTTACTGAGTTGTTTACTGAGTAAAAGCTTCTGCAATAGGTACAATGTAGCTCGCCGCACCTTTGCAAGAAAACATGCGGTTTTTCTTTCGCTAAGATCTGCTAACGGCAAAAACACACAATTGTTGCCAATTGTCACTGGTGGTTGCATAACCTAAGCTTTCTTTGCACGGCAGAATTGCAAACAGACTATCAGACGCGAAGACTGTAGAAGTAGAAAGTAAATCTATTACTATTAGCTATATTTTGATTGACGTTGCTATATTTTGATTGACGTTTTTTGCATCAGTCTGATGAACTGTGAGGAAATGGCGAAAATTAGAACAAATCTTCACCTACCAATTTGGCCAAGCTTTTCATATAAAGCCACATCCCCTAGTCACTACAGTATGTATAGTGTGCATATTTTAAGGCCTTCCATGCATGCCAATTAGCACAATAAATAATGTGAAATAACACAACACATGATTAAAATTTTGAAAAGTCGAGCTACATTATCTTAAACTCATTAATCGGCACTGAAAAAGGATTCTACAGGGTGTCTCAAAAAAATGATCACATTTCGTTTTACTGCCATTTCCGTAAATTTTGACCAAATAGGCCGAAATTTGAACCATAGGTGCCAAAAGTCGGGCAATTTTATGTGTTAAAGTTTGGTGCACTAGGCTTGACTCAATCCCGAGAAATTTCAAAAAAGTGAAATTTGGTAATTTCAATTGTGAAAGTCGGTCACCGAAAAATGGAAACATTTCCTTTTCCTGTATCTTTTCTAATTTTTGACGGAATTGGATGAAATTTGGAGTGTAAACGCAGAAGTTCAGGGTAATTCGTGTGTAAAAAGTTGACGCATGAACTCCAACGCTATCGTTAGAGCTTAGGCGATAATGTAATGTAACGTTTTTTCGGTGACCGGCTTTTGGTATTGAAATTACCAAATTTCACTTTTTTTGAAATTTCTCGAGAATTGGTCAAGCCTAGTGCACCAAATTTTAACACATAAAATTGCCCGAGTTTGGGCACATATGGTCCAAATTTCAGCCTATTTGGTCAAAATTTGCGGAAATCGCAGTGAAAAGAAATGTGATCATTTTTTCGGTGACCGGCTTTCACTATTGATTTAACAAATTTCACTTTTTTTGAAATTTCTCGGGAATGAGTCAAGCCTAGTGCACCAAACTTTAACACATAAAATTGCCCGAATTTGGGCACCTATGGTCCAAATTTCAGCCTATTTGGTCAAAATTTGCGGAAATGGCAGTAAAAAGAAATGTCATCATTTTTTGAGACACCCTGTAGTAGCTATAAGCTATATCAGGTAAACATTTTCAGATAAATTGTGTGTTTCTGAATTTTGAAGGTTGTACCGAGTTTACTGAATTGTTTACTCAGTACTTACCGGGTATTCTTTGAAAAACCCAGTACTTACTCGTACTTACTGAATTTCAAAAAATCTAGATTTACTTACTGAATACTTACCGAGTTTTAGAAATTTGAGCTACAGTGTTGTAGGCACAACACTGGTGCTGCGTTCTTTCCAGCAAGTCTTTCGCATTCATTCACAAAACTAGAACACCACTGCTATGCAAAGTTAGAAATATATGACGATGTTATGGCATTCATATAGCAAAGACAGCTTAAACAACTATTGATTGGTCACAGGCTAGAATTTTTGTGAATACGGCCTAGTATTGTCTGGAAGCGAATATCCCGATTAACGAGGTCCGGATTACGAGACATACTATAACTGTACCCCAAAATGCGAGGAGAATTTCCGAAATGCTAAAGGAGGCAAAAGGAAAGGGGTTTTTCAACGAACAACTCAATAATTCACATTGTATTACAACACGGTTTAAAAAATACCTTTATACATACCATCAACTGGGGCTGCTTTGGACACTCGTTTCTTTTGCGGCTGACCGAACAATAAGGGAGCATCTGCAAATTAGAACGGCGCAGCGCGGTTCTCTCTGCGCGGTTCAACAACGGCGCAGCGCCGTTCTCCTAGTGGCCATTCTGCGCCGTTCTCCTAGAGTAATTGTAACCCAGTAGGCCCTCTACATTATGCAATAGGGATGGTCAGATGACAGGAGGTCACTGCGCATATAAACAAACGGCTCCCCTAAGCCGGCCAGCTGTTGCACTCTATGCGATCTTGCCATCTGAGCCTATCGGCCGTCTTAATAATCACTGACATTATTTAGCCAACACTTTCTCGGCCCGTTATTACAATCATTTTATCAAATTAAAACCAAACGTTTTCAAAAAATATGCAATGTGTTTGCGTGACTCTTCAGAGCTTAGCAACTGCAAAGTAGTAGTTTTAACTTTAAACAAGCAAGTAGCCGTAGAAAATGTGTACAAGCAGTCTTTACTAGTAATACGTTTGCCATTAACCTCTTTCCAGAACACGATATGCATGTCCAAAATTACGCAAACCTCTTTCTCGAAAACTAAAGTTTGTAGCTGTTTGGAATGCACTACAATAGAATATCGTTCTCACTGAGTAGTCTATTTAAAAATGTATTCCGGGCTAATTTTAGACCAAGTAAATAGGGTAGCGCATAACTGTTTTTATCTTTTATTAGTTTGGGGACAGGACAAACTAACCGCCTATCATTCTTAAACGATAATTGATTGTTCATTCTTGGCTTCTCATTACACTCGCAGTGTAAATAAGAGCAACATCATTAACAACTTTTGCAGTTTGGACTCTGGTTCATAAATTCTGTTTCTGGAAATCGCAGGAATGCTATGTAGCACTGCTTGAACTGACGCAGAGACAGGCTTAATAAACTACGCACGCAGGCTAAAAGTCGTCTGACCGTTGACCGACTGGCCGCTCGGATTTGGTTACGTTATTGTGCTTGCTGTATTAGATTACAGCTAAAGAACAGCGCAGTGAGGCTAGAAGCTATTAGGTTACACCTGGAGAACGGCGCAGATCAGCTGTAACAAGAACAGCGCTGCGCCGTTCTGAACGGCGCAGAGAGAACCGCGCTGCGCGGTTGTTAATTTGCAGATGCTCCCTAAGTCAATTTACAGCCTAATTTATTTATGTTTGGTCTGGTCAGCCGGAAAAGAAACGAGTGTCCATCAAAACAGTAGCGTGTGCAGGGGTGTAGGGTGGGTGCACCCACTTTGTGGCTGAGGTAGGAAGGAAAATTTAGGCAAAAATAAACGAAACGAATAAATAATGACCTGTACCTGTCTATTTTATGCCTAGAATGTGTGTGTAAATGCATTTTTGAGGGCTAATTTTGCAAAAAATTGTCTCTCCCTGGAACCAGGCAACTTAAAAATTTTACACCCGCTCGTTTGCATAATCCTGGGTACAACACTGCATTCAAAGTAGCCCGAGTTGACGGTACTGTATTCATACCGTATGAAACCTAATTCATCGCATCCTTCGTTATGTTAAGGGTAAAACCGGTAAACAGTGAGTGCATTGTGAGTTCTCCATAAATTTTTAGAAATCCGTGTTTAAACGCGGTTAGGCTCCGGCCGGAAGCAGTGAAGCACGGTTGGACGGACAGTTGCCAGGTTGGGATTGTAGGAGTACTCCGTAAAGTTGTAACAAACACAATCAGGTTTGGTACCAACCAAACGACTGTTTTCGATCTCCTGATTGTTATTTTACATACCAACAAATAATTACCGCATAATATTCAAGTTTTACCCCAGATTACGCGTTTTCAGCCTGTACCTATCTGTATAGTCATAGTCACAGTAGTTAGTAAATTGGTGCGCACTCAAAGTGTAAATCATCAAGAAAGAAGACCGATTATAGTATCAAACAACTGCTTTTGATTTCCAAATTATTGTTTTACACACCAGCACATCACACCAACAACCAACCAATTACTGTATGCTACCTCAGATTACGCGCTCATATCGCCTTACTACTTACATCGATTACAGTCATGTCTCGTTAATCCGGATATTCGCCTTCCGGACAAGATTAGGCCAGGTCCCAATTTTCCCCCATGTTATTGTATGGTAAAGTGATTCGTTAATCCGGATTTGGTTAATTTGGACAAAAACCAAGCGCATTTTTTCAATTCCGGTGTGAATTTTCAATTGAATAATGCTTTTCCTTGAGTCAGAATGTGATTATTTTTGCCTTTTCAGGAGCTATAATCAGCTGAAATAAGTTTTTGGGGTTTAATTAAGAGGTACAGCTGCAGAATCTGATAGGCAACTAACAAAAAGCTGTCATTTAGACCTCTGACCTGAAAAACAGCATTTCAGCTTCGATTCGTTAATCCTGAAATTCGCTAATCCGGACAAAATTGGCCAATCCCAACTTGTCCGGATTAACGAGACATGAGATGACATGACTGTATCGGATGAATGAATGGGATGAACCCCCATCAGCACCCCCCTTGCCCATGTAAGCACCGGAGGGCCTGTTTTCCAAATATAAAACAAAAGTACCCCTAGGGCAGGGGACGCATCAGTGTGGGGGCACTCTCCGGAGGTGTACTGTCATAGGAAAGTTAATTAATACCGATAGTCGATTTCTGACCTTCCTAATTCCCCCACTTTGGGTGCACCAGCTTTGCTTTTTATTATTTGTGCACAGAAACCATCTCAGACTGGCTACAGAACTATCACTTTCTTTCTCTGTTTATGTACTGTACATGCGTGTTGTAATTCGGCGTCCATTTTATCCATTCTCTGTTGCTAATTGCATTGTCGTGTTAGGACCTGTCGTTTAAGCCATTCCAAGTCGGCGGTTGTATGGCGGCCGCCAGTGTCTTTTTGTTGATTGTCGGCCATATTGGATCGTTTTGATTGTGGTGTAAGTGAGAATAATGACAAGTCGGATGCCAGCTGCCGTAATGGTGTTGATAAAAAGTGTTGTAATTCCAGTGGCTTTTGCGTAATTCTGGTGTTCACTCGTCCGCCAGCGTTCAGCCAGTGCGTAAGACCGTCTTTATTATTTCTCGCTCACTACATTATTATTTCGTTCGCTCGCTCCTGCTGGTAACCTCCCATAGTGGATGCCGCTGAGTTGTTCTTTCCGCAGTTGGTAACTTCCCATAGTGGATACCGCTGCATTGTTCTTTTATCAGTTGGTGACTTCCCACAGTGGACACCACTGATCCTTTTCTTCTTTTCTTGCCGTGACTTGTAATCCGGCCTGTCTATAATTAGTTCGTTATTCTTTCAACTACCGTGCTAACAGCCCGGTACCTCCTACGACTTTCTCACCTTCACTGCCTGGTTGTGATTAACAGCCCGGCTATTCTACGTTCGTCTGCCTGGTTGTACTTCTTAACAGCCCGGCCATTCTACTTTCTCCTGCCTGGCTCGTAATTAACAGCCCGGTACACGACCTTCCATTCATCTCTAATTATCGCCGCCGGTCGATTATTCACGTCCGGGCATTTCAACAACTTACCTTCTTTTGCCTGGCTATTCTTTAACAGCCCGGCTAATCTACTATTTACTCTGCTACAGCTCCAACCATCGCTCCGTATTACCTGCGTTGGATTCCGTCCAATCTTCTTACAAAGTGGCGCAGTGCATTTGGAGGTTCCGAACCGAGATGACGAAGAATCGCAACAAGAAAACCAAAGGTGGTCAGTACCAGCAAGTGTGTAGCCAACTGTCCAAAGAGGCCATGAGGAAAGTGCCTGAACCTGAGGAATCTCTGTCGTCAGCCAACCTCAATGGCGAAAAAGGCAAGAAAGGCGCTCAACCGCCGCAGCCAGTTAGCCGCAAAGACCAGCGGCGACAGAAAATGCTTCAAAATCGGTCATCTTTTGTGTCTATGGACCAGCTCACCGCTGACAGTGACCAGCTTGAATTTTCTGACCATGACGCTGTAACTACGGAAAATGGCTCAGAGCTGCAACCCAAATTGGTGGAAAGTGACGAATTGACCGGTACATTCGGTCCAGCAACGCGAGCGCAGCAGCACCAATCGACTACTACCGAGAGTCTGTCGGCAGCCCAGCGACAGGCCATAGTAACCGCTAACCAGGAAACAACATTGATTCACAAGGTGGCCGCTCATGTCAACAAAAATCTGGGCGCGGCTATTCAACAGGAAGTCTATCAACAGACTGACCGATGGAGACAAGAATTTGACAACAAATGGGACAGAACGGTGGACGAGGCAGTGACTAAACAAGCTGCCCTACCTGCAGATGAGGACGTGACGGTCATAAGAATGGCCGCTCAAATCGCGGCCGACCAAACGCAACAATTGTTGGTTCATGCTGATCATCTGCATCGAATGGCCCGGCAGGCAAAACAACACATTCTAAACCTGCCAGTTCAACTCAGTGTGGCCGGTTTGCAAGAGTTGCGGGACAGATGTCTGTCTCATATTGATGGTATCCTTCAACCGAGCAACATCAGCCCAACTGACACACTCTACGACTTGCAACAATGTGTCGATTTCGAAGTGGGCCAGTATGCACTGAAGGCAGAACAATCGATTCACAGTACCGCCACTGATCAACAAAATCATTTATCTGACCCGGTGCAACGCAGTAGTCAACAGACTGTGCCACCTGGTAATTCGTTTTTACCGCCGGTTCAACCTGCGGTGGAATCGCCAACTATCGGACCTCAATTGACGGTACAAACCAGTGCCGCCAATTCGACTCAGTACCGCGACCTTGACCCGTTGCTGCAAATGGGTCAACAGATGATACAAACTATGCAGATGATGGTTCAAGTTCTGCATGCAATACAGCAACGCGATGAAGTACCAAACAAAGATCCAGCCTACCTTCGGCATTTGAAATTGCCGAAATTCAACGCGAAGACTGACAATGTGCATGAGTTCTTCATGAAGTTGGAAGATTTCTTTACCATCTATCACGTGAATACAGATGAGGAAAAGTTGATCATCTTGCGAAATGCCATTCCGACTGGTTTCGCGATGTTACAGTCGGCACCGGCCGTGTGTCAAGTGAACTTTGAGGCAATGAAAGTGCACCTTACTGAGCGATGTGATGCGTTGATTGATGAGTCAACACAAAAGTACCAACTGATGACGATGAAGCAGAACAACCGTTCAGTGGTGGAATTCTGTGATGCGCTGGAAAAACAAGGGCAACTGGCCTATCGTTGCCAGTTCAATCCACAGAATGAGCAGTTCCTAGTCACGACGCTAATCCATGGCTTGCGTACAGATCTGCGGGCCAAAGCTGAGGAGCATGACATCATCGGTCAGGCAGGCAATGATTTCTACCTAGCCCGAAAAATGTTGTTGAGGCTGGAGCGTTCGATTGACTTGGAGCGAAGTGATAGGAGCCGGTTTAATCCACCGGCCAGACAACAACAGCAGTTCAACAACCACAGTCGTTCTGACTACTACAACCGCTTTGACTGTGCTGATCGCGGTAGTCGTAACCGCGAGCGCAACAAACGAAGTGGCCACTACGTCAACGTGGCCAAATTGACAGTACAACCACCTTTGCAGAAATACACTAGAGGTGGTGTGCTTCGCTGGCCCGCCGGTTTCCAACACGGGACTGCAGAGAACTGGCGCGAATGGGCCAAGAATCATGAACCCAGGAGAGACAAAGCCAGGAGTAGATCCGATTACTGGCATGCGAAAAGATTCTATGACCAGGTGCGCAACTGTTCGATCGTTCATGATGAGCCGGTTACAGCCACAACAGAGGACGATTTTGATGACTGGGCTAGCCGCGTGATGGATGATCATTTGGCGACAGATGTGGTCAATGGGTTGGTCAGCGTCAATCACATCGTCTGCGATTATCAGAACACGCCAGAGGCTAATTTGTCTGCAACCTCGCCACTCGATTCTGTTACCACGGTGGTGAGCCAAGTTAAACAGCAGACTACAGATTCATTGGCAGCTTACGTTTTCAAACCGCCACAGTCAACGCCTGCTTTCGAGTGCGCACTGAATCGAGCTTACCGTTCCTGGCCGAGTAGTAACTACCCGGTATGTGAGATGAAAGCTTCAGAACCAACTACTACCAGCAGTAACAGCGGAATTGTGTCAAGTTTTTCCAACCTGGCTAAAAAGCACCAGGTTGTTGATGAGCAGTGTGTGGCCATGATCAATTTCAAGCTGAAACAAGAGTTACCAGCCAACGCAAAGCTAGCGCACTGGGTGCAGGCCGACCACCAGAAGTATGTCGTTTTCGGAGATTTGTTGTGGTACGTACCATCGGACGCCGCTAACCCAGCAGATCTACAGCGGCTGCGCCTGTACGTTCCCACCGCACTGCGCCCCCGACTGCTCAACGACCACCATGGCTCGGCTACATCCAGTCACTTTGGCTACAGCAAGGCCTACAGACGTATGCGCCAGTCTTACTACTGGCCAAACATGTCCCAGGACTTGACAGCGCTAATCAACGCCTGCTGCCAGTGCAGCACTCCCAGCGGCCAAGGATGACCCTGAGTTGCCTACAATTGCTACCCTGTATCGGTACGCTACTATTAGGCGATGCCGATTAGGCGATGCCGATTAGGCGACGCCGATTAGGCGATGGTACTATTAGGCGACAAAAAACATTAATAGATAATAGTACCAATTAGGCGGCCCTTCGGAATCAGTCAAGGGTCAAGGGCCATGTTCAGCTGTAAGCCTACTGTAAATGCGCTATTTTTAACTGTGCATGGCTAAGTGGCACTAAAATCATGTCTCGTTTATCTTATAACTCGTTAACTTATACCTAAACAAGCCACCTGCCCTGACTGTTTCTAACTCAGATTCTGGCATTTGCCCCTATTCCCCAGCCTGCGTCGAGCACGCGAGCGGCTTGAGGTGGGTGGGTGGGGTCGTTTGGGGGGTCGAGCCCAAGTTGGGGGGTGGACAAACCCCCGGACCCCCTGCGGCCCACGTATGGGCCTGCCGGTTTGGGAGCCGCAGCGATTTTGATGTGTGGGGTCGGCTTCAGGTGGGTGGGTGGGTGGGGTTGTTTGGGGGGTAGAGCCCAAGTTGGGGTGTGGGCAAACCCCGCCCGGACCCCCCGCGGCCCATGTATGGCGAAATATGCAGAAATGTTTTTTACTCTATTAATGAGTGCTCCGTGAGTTGGAATTTATCCATCCGTGGTGTTGCATTTATTTTTTAAATGAGTCCTTGAAATTGGTTTGCTATTTTGTTATGCTTTGTTTTAATTGCTGTTATGCTGTTTGTATTGTTGTGCTATGTTTTAGTGGTAACCTATGTAGCCATACGGACTTATAGAAAAAAAATTATTCCTGTCGCCTAATAGTACCGTCGCCTAATAGTACCGCTAAATCGCCTAATCGGCGTCGCCTAATCGGCATCGCCTAATCGGCATCGCCTAATAGTCCTGCTTCGACCCTGTATGTACTTTCTTTTGTTCTTATTACTGTGTATGCATAGTATGTCATTTCTGTTAGTATCAGTGCTCACTTGTCTTCTCTTGTTGTTCTGTCAGCCGTGTTTGGCTCATGCTTTTGCTGTTTTGTCTGTCAGTTACAGCAGCACTCTGATGAAGATGAGCTCTGTGTGCAAGGACAGAGCTGATGCCTGGCCGTTTAACAGCCCGGCTACCTTCAAGTCATCGCCTACAACTGCTACAGTGCCCATCAATAACGCCCCGCCCCATTCTACCAAACACCGACTGCCAATTGTGCTATTCGGCCAATCAAGACTGCCTCATTGTGACTGGTGTTCGCGGGAGCTCACAGCTGAGAAGGGGGCCATGCACAGAAACCATCTCAGACTGGCTACAGAACTATCACTTTCTTTCTCTGTTTATGTACTGTACATGCGTGTTGTAATTCGGCGTCCATTTTATCCATTCTCTGTTGCTAATTGCATTGTCGTGTTAGGACCTGTCGTTTAAGCCATTCCAAGTCGGCGGTTGTATGGCGGCCGCCAGTGTCTTTTTGTTGATTGTCGGCCATATTGGATCGTTTTGATTGTGGTGTAAGTGAGAATAATGACAAGTCGGATGCCAGCTGCCGTAATGGTGTTGATAAAAAGTGTTGTAATTCCAGTGGCTTTTGCGTAATTCTGGTGTTCACTCGTCCGCCAGCGTTCAGCCAGTGCGTAAGACCGTCTTTATTATTTCTCGCTCACTACATTATTATTTCGTTCGCTCGCTCCTGCTGGTAACCTCCCATAGTGGATGCCGCTGAGTTGTTCTTTCCGCAGTTGGTAACTTCCCATAGTGGATACCGCTGCATTGTTCTTTTATCAGTTGGTGACTTCCCACAGTGGACACCACTGATCCTTTTCTTCTTTTCTTGCCGTGACTTGTAATCCGGCCTGTCTATAATTAGTTCGTTATTCTTTCAACTACCGTGCTAACAGCCCGGTACCTCCTACGACTTTCTCACCTTCACTGCCTGGTTGTGATTAACAGCCCGGCTATTCTACGTTCGTCTGCCTGGTTGTACTTCTTAACAGCCTGGCCATTCTACTTTCTCCTGCCTGGCTCGTAATTAACAGCCCGGTACACGACCTTCCATTCATCTCTAATTATCGCCGCCGGTCGATTATTCATGTCCGGGCATTTCAACAACTTACCTTCTTTTGCCTGGCTATTCTTTAACAGCCCGGCTAATCTACTATTTACTCTGCTACAGCTCCAACCATCGCTCCGTATTACCTGCGTTGGATTCCGTCCAATCTTCTTACAAAGTGGCGCAGTGCATTTGTCTCGTCGTGTCTTGAGTTTTTTGGTAGATACGTGTTTTCTTTTGGTGAGGAGTAGACTGTGCGAAGGAAGCAGCTTGTCAGCTTTTCATGGATTGATTGATTGATTGTCCACCACAAAATGACCGAAACAGTGTTCTGTTGTAGCCATCAGTCAGGACACGAAGGACAGAAGAAAGACAGACAAAGAAGGTCAAGGAGATGGCCAATGCGGCTGTGATTGGGCGACGGCTGTTCGTGCCACTTGTGAACGATGGCCTGCTACCTCAGCTTCTTGGTTGTCGTTTCCTGAGCAGAACATCGGCTTTTGCGTTGGCTTCTGGTTCTTCTACTGCCACCGCGCCTGCACTCACCTCTTCGGTTAGCAGTTCTTTGTTTCGTCTTCATTATGTTTAGCTTGAATTCAGATGAATTTGCAAAGAAATTTCAATTTATATTCGAAAACCTTGAAACCCCTAATGCAGCCAGATTTCTAATGGTATTCTGGTGCAGTGGCCATAGGTTAGGTTGTGCACTTCGTTAGCTGGTACCTCACACTCGGCCGCCAATGTTCCCTCCTCGAAAGGAAATTTTTTTCACTTTTTAAAGGCAAAATTGGCGATTTTTCGACTTGGGACCCTGAGACGACATCCAGGCCACCTCCCGGTTTTTGTGGCCCATGTATGCTGTCACCGTTTTGTTTAGTACCGCGACGTTCGGGCACTGGTGAGTTTTAAGGTGTTGTGCGGCCAGTACCATTACAAGTTATTTTATTGTATGTTATAGTGGGCGTACTTACCGCAGTCCAGGAACACGGAGTGCTACGCACAGTATATGGTATCAGTACCAAATGTCCTTAATTGTCTGACTGTAATCTATGTCTCGGCACTTTGTTTTCAATGCGAGTTTAGTTGTGAAATCCACACGGAATAAATCAGTTGTAAAAATTCGTTGTGGGTGACTTTACGTGATGCAACTAAAAGTTGAATCCTTTCAGGTAGAAGGAATACATGGAGCTGACGTAATCGTGTGTGGCGGTGGCTTAGTTGGAACCTCTGCCGCTTATCATTTGGCCAAAGCCGGCAAAAATGTGGTTCTGCTTGAGGGATCGACGTACGTAATCGGTTTGTTCGTTTCAGTATAGGCCGAATGTATTTTACTTGCCAGCATCAAGTTAAAATCGTCTCCTGCCGCGCTTCCTACCATCTATATCTACATTGTACGCGTCTTAAGTCACTGAACGAATTCAAGCATTTGGTTGCAGTTTAACTTGAAACGCTTTTCTCCAACTAAGCATGCGGCTCAGATCAGACCAGACTGGACGTTTTTCAGCATTGGCAGTGGTATGGCCTGGCTGAGTATGGGATTTTTTGAGGTCTACCACTTATGGTGCGACCTACAGACACAGAATCTGGCTAAGATTTCTAACGACTTGTACCAACGACTTTCTCAGAAGTACCCCGATATCGGTACGTTGTATAGGTGTGAACGAACCACTGGTTTCTATCTGCCTATGACATTTTTGCTCCTGTGCCGCGTTGTCAGCATACGAGCCGAGGGTGTGCCTGTCATAGGTGGGCGCTGTTGTTTTAGGCTATCAGAAATGTTCGCGTCTGTATTTGGCGTCGGACGATTCGACAATTCTGAGCCTGCGGCGAATGGCTGCTATGGCTGAGTAAGGTGCTTAGTGTTAATTCATGGCTACCTCTTTAGTCGTTTCTGTACAGAGGTTTGGGAGCTGAAGTACGCTTGGTCTCCAGAGAAGATGTGGCTGCCAAGTACCCCAACGTTAGATCAATGGACATAGCTGTATAGCTGTTTACTGGTGTCTGCTTGGTGCTGCAACTACTGGCTATTTTAGTTAGGTTTGCTGGTGGAAGACAACGCTTTCCTCTACCCCTATGCCCTTTGTAGGGCTTTGGCCAACGAAGCAATCGAACACGGTCGGTTAACCTACCAATTAACTGTTTCCCAAAGAGATTGTGTATAATTGTAGGTGCGAAAATAGTCGAACACTGTCGAGTACAGTCAGTGTCAGTTGGAGACAGTAATCACATCTATGGAGTCGATACAGACTTGGGTTTTCTGGAATGCAGAGCGTTCGTCGACTCCACAGGGCAGGTAGACTGGCTTCTACGTAGATCACACGGTTCGTGCGGGATCTGGAAAGTCAGGGAGTCATGGAAAAGTCAGGGAATTTGATGTCCGGTCAGGAAAAAAATTGATAACAGTAGAAACATCACACCATCCAAAGGGTCTTGTCAGTACTTTACACACCTCCCATTTGAAGATGGGACTTCTAACTTTCTAGTACTACTACTACCAGACATGGGCAAGGGGGCCTGAGGGGGGTTGGCCCCCCTCAGGCTCTGACCTACCCCACTCAGCCCGACCGCTACCCCCCCCTGCAATTTTTTGGAAGAATTTTGTATAGAAAATTATGATGAAAATATGCCTGGATTAGGTGTAAATGAGCTCAGAATAGCTTATTTTAATGAAAAATAAGCAAAAAAACTTGATTTCAGCCAAAAATTGGACTTTTTGGCGTACCACCCCCTCAGCCCCCTCAGGCTATCCTACCCCCTCAGCCCCCCTCAGGAATTGAAAATTCTACCCCCCTCAGCCGAAATGCTAGCCCATGTCTGACTACTACTACTGGAAAATTTGCCTTCAGAATACTGTTAGATGCGCTTTTCAAAGCCATTTTTTCAAAATTTGGTCACCATTGTTGAAAATTTTTCACTGTGGCTGGTCAGGGAATTTTAACTTTGGTCAGGGAATTTTGCTTTTCAAAAGCCGCACGAACCCTGGATCACTAGTGACTGTCGCGGCGTCTTGGCCATGGCTAGTTTACTCTGTGTGACGGCGGCCCCGGCATCTGCGGGAGCGGTTGTTTGTGGGTTCCGAACCGGTCGAACCGATTGGAAGAAAGTAGTCTACATTAAGCCCGACCCACCCGGACCACCGAAAGCCGGTGATGGCCAGTAGGTAGAGATGTGCACGGGCACCTTTTTTCCGGCCCGGCCCGGCCCGGCGGGCCGATCAGGTGAGGCATGCCCGGCCCGCCATGCCCGACGGGCATCAAAATCGGGCCCGGCCCGGCCCGGCCCGCCCAAAATCCGGCCCGGCCCTGTCCGGCCCGTTAATTTTGCTTTGTCTTACTAAATTTTGAAAATTTGGCATGAATTTTCAGATTAAAAGCTAAATTTCATGTTAAGCTTTGGAAATTGGCATTTTAAAACAGCGAATTTCAAATTTATGCTTGCTTTTAATTAGAGTGCGAACTGGTATTGGGTTGCTTTCCAGGAATTGGATATTGGGGTATTTTGTCATTAATAATGATACACAATGTATAATGCCATACAATGTACATTACATATCCAGGGCAGTGGGGGTGGTTGACTGACACCCTTTCTAAAGCCAGACGCAGAAGCTCAACCCTATAAATCAAAGTGTGCACTTGAATCTAAGCCTGAGCTCCAAATTGAGCCTTAAAATTAAGTTGGTCGGCAGGTGGGGTTAAGGGCTTGTGTACGAACGGCACCAAGGCTGAAATTACTGTTAAAATAATTCTGCATACGATACGGTAGAATAGCGCGTATTTTGAATTCATTTGGGGCAATGCTAAGCTGATCAAGGTGTTCTTTTTTGTATTCTGCTGTTCTTTATACATGCCCGACGGGCATCAAAATCGGGCCCGGCCCGGCCCGGGGGGCCTGAAAATGGTGCCCGGCCCGGCCCGGCCCGTCCAAAATCGTTGACGGGCATGCCCGGCCCGTGCACATCTCTACCAGTAGGTAAATGGGAACCGAACCGGAGCTGCCTAAGCACCTCATGACAGCAAAGGGGAGGGATGTTTGTAGGCAGGGCACTCAATTAAAAGGCTCTAATAAGAGCGTGGAGTGTCCGAAAGGACAGTGGAACTTAAAGAAAATGTTTGTCTTTTTCAGCAACACAGCTCCTTTCCCTTAAAAGGATATTCTCAAAGTGGCGTACGGTTGCCATTGCAGCCTTGTAATTATTCGTGCTTAATTACTAAACCGTTGGAAGGTGCTAATACCGAAGAACCTATAGGTAGACGTTTGAGGCGAACGTCAAATTAGCTAGTAGTGGAATGGTTGCAGTGATACATGATCTGGACAAACAAGTCTATCTCAGTCAACAGTCGGATGAATCGCTGATTTGCGGCGGTTTTGTCTCTGACGCCATAGCAGCTGTGGACGACGAAAGCAAGAAATTGTACGAAAAGCGACAGGCTGACTGGGATCTGTTCTGTGAGTTTTTACGTAGATTTTAATTGTGTAACGCCGTTTACACTGAAATGATACGGTCTGTACCTGTTTCACAAATCCACTACCTTTCAGACCCAATTCTCGAAGGGTTGGTAAGCCGGTTTCCATTTTTGGCCAAAGCCAAACACGACCGATTGGTGTCGGGCTACGAAGGGTATACTCCTGACGGACAACCCATAATAGGCGAGCTTGCTCAAGTATACAGCTGGTTACGTACTGGTTGTGTAAGAACAGTGTTAGAGTTTTAGTTGCGTCGTTACTGGGTAGTGGCGGGTCTGTGCGGACACGGTGTCAGTCTGGCTGGAGGCGCCGGCAGTCTTCTGGCCGATTGGATCTGCGGACGGGTTCAGCAGGACATATCTAAGTTGGATGTGCAGCGATTTCTAGACCTTCACTGCAATCCTAACTACTTGAGGCTTCGTGCTAGTGAAATAGCTAGTCAGTTTCTGTCGGTACTTCTTTATCTGATTATTGTTTCAAGGTGCCGATGCCGTAGTTAGCTTTTAGTCCGATATACCGGTCTGGCTGTTAAGCGGCTGAGTGTTTCTTTTATAGGTTTGTCGTACACACCGATCTATCTTAACCACCAGTGCCGTTCGGCCAGGGAGCTGAGGAAGTCGCCGATTCACCAGCAGCTGCAGAACCAAGGCGCCGTTTTCGGTGAAGTTGTCGGCTTCGAACGGCCTTTTTATTTCGTCACTAAGCAAGGTAACTGATCGTATACATATGTAACAGGTCACCCGAAGATCGATGGGGGTTGGAGGTCTGGTCTGGCGCAGGCCGGGGGGCCTGAGCCTAAATTCTTGGGGAGCTGGTTGGGTATGGGTATTAAAGAAACGTGAAAAATCGCAATTTTTTATTTAAAATCGTCAAACTCGCTAATTTAGGCTCAAATACAGCTAAAAAGTGCTGTTTTACAGACGATTTTTGCAATTTTAGTGTCTGAAATTCTAAAAAATGTAAAAATTTACCTTAAAAAAATAGCTGCCAGAAAATCGGAGGGGCTGTCCTAAGTCGGGTTGGGCAGACGCCCATACATGTAACAGCTAATGGCCGATCTGGGGAACTGGGGTTGTTGGGTTTTCCTCAGGTGGGGGGTCGAGGGGGTTTCGACCAGAGGGCGGTCCAAAATTTCAAAAAGCTCCAAAACGTCTGGAAATTCGTTTTT